>DWTU01002212.1:0-11820 GCA_018251515.1 Cecropterus confusis | reverse complement strand
AACTTTCTATGGGCAGCAGCGTCTTTCTGTGTCACCAACTAAATACGGTCACCAATTCTTGCTGGGCGCGGTGACTAATGACAATATTTATTAGGGGAGGACAACCTATGTCCAGCGGCCTGTCCCAGCAGTAGATATGAAAAGTCTTCTGGTTGAATGGATTATATTATAGTCAACGCGAACGAAGTCACGGGTACTGCTAATTCTACAAATAAAAGCACTACCCGTTCGCGCTATTTGCTGCTGTCGACGTGACGTCATTTATGGGGTAGCGAAATTAAAAAAAGAGTTTAAAAAAATATTTGTTATTACAGATTAAATGTATTTTATTATAACCATCAGTGCAATTTAATATTTTTTCCACATATTATGGTATAATGAACGAAAACGTCAAAATCTTTAACACGATATTACGAAAATCACTTCTTAAAGTCACAAGAACAAGTTTGAAGAAATTTGAAGAATATTAAGTTGTCGTACGATGATGACGTTGCTTATGGTACTAAAAGGGCAACTTAGAGGAGCGGTAGTTAGTCGCGGGAGGGGCGTGCATTCCTTTGACCGGCAAACTTAGCGCGGACGTGAGATATAATTCCTTGAATTAAATGTTGGCATATGGATGGCATTGCTTATGAAACCATAAATTAAAACTTATTCGTTCCAAAAACAAATTATGGCATAGCTTCAATGTTATTTTAATCACATTTGGAATTGCCATTGTAAATTTTTATGCGTTTAAGAAAGAATATTTGTTCTTTCAGAACAGTTTTTAAGTATTTCGCGTAGAGAATGTCAAATGGACTCAAAATTTATGATTGAGCTAAACATATGCTATAACTAAAGCAGTGTTCTTAATTTTAAATACGTTCGTATAAAAATTTATGATTATCTTATTGTATAGTACCATACTTATTAAAACTATGAAAAAATTACTTTATATTGTAACGAAGTTTTAGCCAGTGTTATTTGGAACACTGGATCTTAATTAATTACCATAAATAAAGATTTTTTTACCTAATATAATTACAATTTATTCCTGGATGCATTTTCCAGATAAATATCCAAGTTATATACTTTGGAATAATATAATTCAAATGTGTCTCTAGTACCTTCTAACTGAGTTACAGGCTTTGAACAATCTGAATGAAATTTAACACATCAGGAGTTCAAGATTTTAAACTACATTCATTTACATATTCTTTGTCTCTGATCACTACGAGAGTATGAGGTTTTTTCAAAGCTTTATCTACTACCAGCCGTGCCCGCGGTTTCACCCGCATTAAAAAAAGTGTAACATGAAATGAACATTACCTAAATTTAAATCTTTAACAATTTTAACTAAATAACATTTATTTAAAGCATATTGGTTGAAACTGACCTTACATTGAATACGACTAAACAAATATCTTTATTTAAAATAAACAACGGAACTACCTCCCCCTCTCTTTGGTACTTAACTAATACTTGAATTACCTACGTCAAATACGTATTTTACTTTTTTTAAATATTCAGTTTCTGGATAAGATACAATATTACTGACTCCCTAAGCTACAAAACAAGAACAAAAAATAATTACAAAAAATAAGACCGACTTCCATAACACAATAGAGCAACAAATAATTTTAATATGTATTGGTTTAGTAGATATACAGTACATAGTCCTGAAGTCGCTCAACCTAATATTAACGATTAAGCAAGCTGTACACCTGCATTATCAGGGTTAAAGAGTTGAAGGACAAATTTAAATAGTATGTATCTGCTCAGTAAACTTATTATATATACGTAAGTGCCACGTAGCTAACACCTGTGGCTTAGGAAGGCAGTACCACTCGATGAACGTAGAGGAGTTGAACATCAAGTTTGAGGAGTTGAGGGTCAAAATTTTTATGTTATATCATTGCATCGTAATCTAACTGCACATACGTAAGCACCTCTATGGCCAACTTCTATGGTACCTAGGTTCAAAGTACCCTTGCATCATCAGTGATGAAGAGTTGAAGGTCAAATTTTTCATCATATTTCTATATCTGCTCAGTAATATTATTATATATCCGTAAGCTCCAAACGGCTAAGTTCGTTTGTTTATTTTATTAATTTTATTGTATATCTGTAGGCACCAAATGACCAACATTTATGATTTAGGCTTGCAGTACCCCAGCATCATCAGGCTTGAGAAGTTGAAGGTCAAAGTTTTCATCGTATGCCTCTGCTCCGTAATCTTATTATATATCTGTAGGCACCAAATGACCAACATTTATGGTTTAGGTTAAGTTTAACATATGTTATATCAGATACAAAAGGTTTACACCAAGTTTCATAAGAATCGGATTAAGTTTCATGGTTTTATCTTTAACAATGACGAACTTCCATACCAACTTCCACCTACGTAAAACCATCCTCTATTTTAACCATCCCTTCAACCTCTTTTTCGTGATAAGAAGTAGCCATGTCCTTTTCCAAGGTCAACTCTCTCTCAGTACCAAATTTCATTAAAATCGGTTCGATGGTTTAGGCGTTAAAGCGTAGCAGACAGACAGAGTTACTTTCGAATTTATAATATTAATTAAAAATGAAATAGTTAAATGTTAGTAGGGATTTTGTCAGTGTTCAACATGTTCTTCTGACTTGAAGCAAATGCTTTAAAAATAAAAAGATTGTGCGGTCGGTGTACCCCTGTCAGGAACGAAATTTTTTTAGTTTATTCTGTAACTCCGAATGTAATTCGAAATTAAATCTGTATATTTCAATTTTTATTTTATATTAGTTTTTAATCTAAAGGAACGAATTACATCAGAAAGTTTGATTCAGTATTTCAGGAAAACCATTTATTCATAATGTTAAAGTAACTAGTAAACACTTAAATCACATGTACAATAAACTAATGTAAACAGTCAATACTTTTATCAAGTCATACAATGTTGCTGCAGTTACACAAATAACAAATGCGATTTCACAAAGGACTTGGCCAACTTTTGCATGGCACACAGCTTAGGTTCGAAATGTGCATTTACATTTTATGAATTTTAGTTTTTGGAATGAAGTCCCTTATCGCGCGATACGCTGGCTAAAGGGGCTAGGCGAGTGTCACGAAAAATTCTCACGACACTTTTGCTATAGTATGTAGCGCTTGGAGAGAAGATTAGCATTCCTTCACTTATTTCATTTAGCATTTAACTCCTAAATATTGTTAATTTATTTAATTATACTTCCTATAATATTTATTTCAAAACGAAAGGAACTTCGTTCTAATCGGGTGTCCCACATGTGACACCACAGACATGTTTTTGGTTTTTTTTTACAACTGAAAAGATGCTTTTGAGAACTTTGACTTTGAAGAATTACCTATCATGCGAAAGAGAAATTGGAGTGGTCATATTAAAATTCAGGAGCCCGCCTACTAGTCCGAGATCCGCCGTCCATTTTTACCACTTATTACTATTTTTCGATAGCAAATTTTTCGAGAGCAGCTTCGTTTCGATTAGACGTCCAACTTCTTTTCAGACAACTATTCTTGATTGTGGTAGCTAAAGAAGTTAGCAGGGACTAAATATGTTAATTTGACGATTCTCAAAAATTTATTCCTAACCGGTTCTTTTTTCGTAAATATTCAGATAGTTATCTAAGTTTTCGTAAAAATAGTTATTCTACATAATGTATGGTTTTAACAAACAGTCCCCCTGAATCTAGGTACTCTCGAAAAATTAGCTTGATAGTAATAAGTGGTAAAAAATAACGGCGGATCCTGGACTATACATCATCAAATGATCTTTTGTTTTATTCGGATTTACAAGCCGTTATATCTGCTCATTACTTTCTGTTTGACCATAGGTTAAATATGGGTATGTAGGCATTTTTGTAGGTGTGCTCAAAGTGGACCACGATGCGTGGTTGTCCGCTAAAATGGATAGCCCACTGTCCCCAAATGCGCAGAGAAACTGCGTAACGTAAACCGATATGGCAGTCCGTCAATGGACACCGTTAGTTATAGTAAGGTTCGGCTGTGTGACCGTTACTAACCGATACTGATTAAGCATTATTTACCAAAGGACGGGATATGAGAAAAGCAACATGAGTATGAAACGGAATACCGGTTTGAAGTTAGGTACTTAAAGAAACGAGTATAAATCATTTTATAGATTTTGATAATTGAAATAATGTATGGTTCCTTTAAAGTTTAATAACAAGAGAAATTTTGAACTATAGATAATCAAAGGCAGTAGGTATAGTTACTATTGGTGGTGTCGGAGTCGAATGACAATGGCTTCTACCATCTTTATTTAGAATTGGGCGGACATTTGCCAATCGGACATTGCATACTAAACAAAAACACGTCTTTACTTAAAATCTTTTTCTTTTGAAGACGATTACAAAGTAGATATTAAAGAAAGATCTTTAAATAGTGATTTTCTATTTTCTGTCTTTGTTTTACCCTTGAATCAACTTCGGTGCCGTGCGCTTCCGTCTTTTGCGTGTGGGAAAGCCCACTGTCGTCGATCAATACTTTTGTAAGTTCTTTCAGTTATAACCGTGGTTTGAATGTGTCATATACAATCATCAAAATATGTTATTTAGTATTGATTGTGGAAAATCATCTGCTTCCACCCTTCGCGAATATTTCGATTAATTTTTTTTTATTGATTGCTTTTAGTGATGGTAGTAGTTAACAAATGATCAAGCCACATGATTTTGTATATATAACACGCTTTTTATAGGTAAGGCCCATATATAGCAGTGGATTGCCAAAGTTCCTTACAGACTGAGAGTGGAGAAAGATCCACAAAGAGTCCTACTTTCTTTACAATTCTAATTAGGCAATGTTGAAGATTTTCTTGAGATTTGAAAATTTTATGACAATTCTGGTAGGTTCAATGGGAACAATGTCGAGAAAATTAAGCGAAGCTCCTTCACTTGTAGCTATTGCCAAAGTTTAAACAAAAATGATATTTTCACAATCGTTTCGACACGGTGCGTAATGTTTACTATGTATCTTTCGATGTAGCAAATTATATGCAATGAAACGCAGATACAAGTGTTTTCTTAACCTTTTGTTAATGGCTGTTTCCTGTTAATATTTACTTTAGGTACATGCATTGGGTAATCATACTGGTATTTCTGTACTTCTACATACGTTTTCTTAGTAGGTGTTTCCGTAATTCTGAGATTAGTATAGGGCTACAGTATCCCTTACTTGTCGTAAGAGCCGATTAAAGGGGACTTCCGGAGTTGTTCTTGGCAAGAGTGAGAGCTCGATCCGTCCAGCCGAGCGACCGGGAAGGACGGCGGTACGTGTAGTTGTAAACCGTCGTAAAGACCAGACGGTGGGATGAGCCCAGCCGCCACTTGGTGGAGCCCCATGGGGCAACACGCTTAGAGGTGTCTGGTAGGGTTCCCTTGATCCCAGAATCCTCTTCAAATCGCCCAGGACGGTCATCAGCATTTAGAAACATCATAAACGGTGTTGTTAAGATTTGTGTAGATCAGACTAACGCCGTAGATTGCACCGCCATCGCAGTTTACCTTCGATTATTTCGGTTATGATTTGTTATTAATAACGAGTTTTTGACCCACTTTTAGACAAGTGTATTTTTTATATATCCTCTGATAATGGGAAGCGTTTAGGTCACAATTCTCCGTAGACGTCACATATCTTTGAAACCGTTTTTTGATAACGTCTATGATATAAGTCTTATATTAGAGACTTTGACATTTTAAAGCATGCGATAATTAATTTCTTATACACGCACAACTTCCAAAAATCAGAGGTGCGTACGTGGAATTTAAATCCAGGATCCACGTGTTCAATACATGGAACTAACCCTCTATTTTCTTAACGAACCAATAAACAATAAAATCAAATAATCGACGTATAATATATGTCATCTATAAATCTTAACACAACATGATTTCAGAATCGCCTGACATATAGTTATCTGTGTTACTAAGTAGTCTATATCGTATAACAGACTGTGAAATAGTCACGGGTGAAACTAATGGGTGGCGTTGGATTACATAATCCTTTTAAACCTAGATAAGGCATCGTTTTCACTACGCAATTGACTATTTGTCTATTTCACGGCTCGTTTCACTCCGTTTATAACAGAAGTGCTCTTTAATAATGTATTTCATGTATGTTTGTTTATAATACGTAACAAAGCAAACGAGCATGTAAGGTTCATATTACTCGTTTATGGTAATTGCTGCCTGTGACCTTAAACCCATGTAGATCAGGATTCTTACACAAAATCTTAGACATGTACGTTAAAACAGATAAGACAAGAGAATAACTCAAAAAATGTATCATTTGAAATAGAGCACAGCACACAATGTTAGCTATTGTTAAGAAAAGAAATGGTATGGTGCCATCTCATGTTCGAAATATTACCTAGTTAGAAACTATCTAGTTTTTGGCAGTATAACGTAGAGCATTGTGTACAATACATACCTATGTAAATGATATGTATTATCTAAGAGTCAGTATTAGATTAAGTTTTCTGTAGTTCATCACAATATACATTAAAACTCATTCATACCTGTCGCATCGGTTTCAAAAGTATAAGCACCTGATCGGAGTAGTTCGATGAACTCTACATGACTGTGTTTGTAAGTTACCTGCTAAAGGTGGCTTAAGTAAGCTCTTGTGCTACAATAATCCAGCATCAAGCCTGAAGGACTTGAAAGCTAATGGCAACGTAAGAAATCTTTGCAAAAACACTTTTTACAGGCAAGTCGAGTAGAGTACGTAAGAAGTTTTAGCATTACAAGGTATGTTGCAAGGAAAATTGGGCTACAGTATGTATAAAAGTTATAATATATTATAAAATTAGAAGAATTGTTACTTTGGAAATAGTAATTATTTAAGTTACTGCAATACACAATTTACGCGAAACGTAATGAGGTTTCTTGTAGTTAACGATTTATCTTATATTTACGAAATCAGGAAGAAAACTCTTTCTACACAAAAAATTACTTGGATTGCGTTGTTAGTCCGTGGACTTAAAAAGGAAAGGATACAATAATCAAATCCACTTCTTGACAAAGAGTGCCTTACCTAAGGAGGGTGAGCCAGGTATGCGAATTGGTGGTCGCAGTAAATGTTGATGAGACCTTGTTGTTCATTTTCCGATGGTCATTTAGTTCCTAACTCAGCTTTACGAGAGTCACGGAAAGAAAAGAGTGGCGTTTTATAAGACCGACTACGCGGCACGTTTTTTATACGTATGCAATTTTACATCTCGCGATATTGACTTGTAGCTTTGTTATGCCCAATTTAAACATGTGTTGGCTGTGTGTGGGACGAGGAACTAACGAAGTCGACCTCCGCGGTGCTCTAAGATTGTATATCCACGTATATGCATTGCCTACTTGATCGCGCGGCATGATAGAAAGCACGTTCATAATTAGTATTTCTATTTGTATGTACGAATTTTGTATGTATGTATGTATTTTGTATGTAATTTGTATGTATGAATTGATTTTCTTAATAACATAAAAATAACTAAACTAGCAACTCGATGATAAGTGGTCATTGCCCCCATTATCAATCTCTGACAGAGTCCAAAAGTCGGCTATATGCATTGATCATACCCCTGAGCACTAAATTGGCTTCCTATTAAAAACCTGTCAAACCTATGAACACATTCAGTGCCATCTACACGCTCTGCGTGTTCTTGTAAGTACCGCGGTGCCAGCAACACGCCAGGCGTGTTCGAATTGCTTTGTAATAAAATACGTCGGCATTGGAGAAGCATTCGTGAAAATTATAGTGGCATAGAATGCGTTAAACCATAATGCAATAGCGGTTAACAATGTTGTTTTTAGGTAGATATAAATGGGTGATGCAGTGATAGCCTAAAGATTGAAACACGGCCTCTCAATCATTAGGTACCAAGGTTCGAATCTCACGCACGCACCACTGATTTAAAAAAAAAAAACATGTGCGTATTAGAAAATTTGAAATTAATTATCACTGCTTTATGGTTAAAGAAAACATCATGAGGAAACCTGCACACCTGAGAGTTCTCTAAAAAAAAAGTTCCCAAAGTGGTGTGAAGTCTATCAATTCGCACTTGGCCAGGGCGGTGGACTATGGCCTAAAATCTCATTCTGAGAGAAGACCCGTGCCCAGCAGTGGGACAATAATGGGTTGGCGGCCTTTTATTTAATGGTAATGGTCACTGCCCATGAATAAACATAAATCTAAACGCTTTCTACACTAATAGCCACACAGTAGGATTTTGTTCTATGTCGTGGGTGCCATGGACACACAAAGACGAATACACTAACACCCAGACTCAGAACAGAAAACTAAACTCATCATTCAGATGTCTTTCTGGCTGGGGATCGAACCCGGGACCCACAACTTGTCAGACCAGTATGGTGACCGCTCCACCTCGTGGGTCGTCTATATGCAACTTACCATGGAACAAGGGTTAAATCTAAAGTTAATCAAAGATACGTAGCTGCTCTCGGGACTGTTTTACCGTAACGCCAGAACCAGGATTGTTTCATGCTGTTTCTTTGATCGACTTCAGATAGAACCCCTATTCTATATAAAGTTGCTATATCAGGTGGACTGCATGCTCGTTTGCTATTTCAATGAGATAAAAAAATGCTGCAAATAGGTGTAACTGTGGTAGTTCCACCAAAATTCTTACTCGTTCTACCAAAATGTCTCACCAAATTATTTTAATAATTTCCTTTGGAACAGCAAGGTGAAGCATGATCTAAGTGTCAACCAATCGTGGGGAGAGAACTGTATCCAAAAGGGCGTTCGGATGATGTTTGAACGCCCTTGACATTACCACTTTCAATGCCATTGCACGCAAACAAAATATAAGATTTCCAGACATCCGAGTATGACAAGTGTGTGTCGGACTCCCGCACGAAGGGTTCCGTACATTATCTATAAAAAAACCACCAAAAAAAATTACGTTTGTTGTATGGGAGCGTCCCCTAAACTTTTATTTTATTTAAGTTTATTTTTTTATTTTAAAAATATAATAATTATTCTGTGAATATTGAATTATTTACCTGTTTACCTTTTGCTGTTTTTAAAATCGAGCAAAAAGAGTCCCCATTAAAAAAAATATTTTATCCTGTTATAGAAATACATTATCTGTGAAAATTTCAACTGTCTAGCTATCACGGTTCATAAGATACGACCTAATGACATACAGAAGGACAGACGGCCAGCGACAAATCTCGTCCGGTCCCGTTTATACCCTTTAGGTACGGAACCCTAAAAATACACGTTATAATTGGACTTCTATGATTACAATTATTTTCGTAAATCGCAAATATTTTCGACGCAACGACTAAGTGCCTGCCACCACTGTTTTAACAGTGTTTTGTTACGCCTTTTATATCGAACTCTGGAACGTAAATCACAGCTATGTCAACACTTTCAATTAAAGCCACAAGGCCGAACTGAAATAAAACAGCCAATTCGTACAGAGTATTCTTAACCTTAAGTGTATACAGAAATAGACATCATCTCATTATAACTTTCCACGTCCCGATAAAAAATAAGAATGGAGTCATCTGTTCCTATTACAAGGAATCAGTGCGAAATTATTTTGAGATTCGCAATTTTATTCACTACTTTTCGCGTGCAACTCTCGTATTTGATTGTATTTAATTTCATTTCAATGTATTTCAAAGTCATACCTTTACGTCAATGTCATGATAACCGTAATAAATTGTAAGAGAATTTGAATCTAAAATTAATTCATTTCCGACTTTCCTGCATGTAAGATTATCATTAAAATTGATTGTAAATATTTGAAAAGTAATATATTAAACATTTATCGAATTGACGACCTTCATTTAAACTACATTACTATATTATAATACCAACGTTAAGAATGATAATAAGATTTAATTTTATTTAAAATCTGCCAGAGACTCTTTAAGGGACAATATAGTAGGAACTATAATTTCTTTAAAAAGTGTTTAAGTGGAATATCTCTTGAATTTTACACTGGCTCAATTAACTTTATAGTATAGAATTTCTTTATAATATAGAAGTAACAAACAAGCAAGTCCACCTGATGATAAGTGGTCACTGCCGCCCATAGACATCTGTTATCAACCCCAGATAAGTCTTATCTGAGTCTTATCCACAGATGCGTGGTACCGTTTAGGGCTAAGTTGGAACACCTCGGATAAGTATCCCTTACCACACCCTTGAGACCAGAACACAGCAGTGCTATACACTACTGTTATTAGCCAGAAATAGGTGTACTGCGGTGCTTACGCAGTTGAGCCACAAATAATCTTATCACCTTTGAAAAAAATTACCTTTAAATCCCTTAATATTCAAATTTTAGATGTACAATTTCAGTGTACAAATGTATCCATTGTACGACTGTTTATGAAACAAATAGATTATTTAAAATCCAGTTACTTGTTAAGAATAGCCTTCTTATCTAATCCAACCTTTCAAAACACGCTTCCGCCTTAAATTTGAGTGAAGATTTTTGTATTAAGAAAACTAAAGTGTGAATCATATGAATGTGTCTACGCAAATTGTGCGTGAATAGAGAACATTTAAAATTGTTGAAATTGAAATTTAAAAATGAAATTCCTATGCGTAGACAAGACAGTATTTTAATTACGGAAAATCTAATAGTTTTACAATACATTTTTGATTATTGTGTCAATTCTTTGTATCAAATGTCTTTCAAAACCACCATCGTTGTTTGGATGATTAAGTATATCATTTTAGTTATGCATGTTTGTATAGGTGTGAAAGATTTAAATTAATTCAAAATGTGTTTGATACTGAAACAATTGCAAAATTACCATCAGGTATGGCTTTATTTTGTATGATTTTATTCACGAATATGATTAAATTAAGAAGCATCCGTACCTCTTTATAGGCGTAAATGCTAAACTAAGACCTAAATTGTCTTAAAGCGCTTCCCGCGACAGTAACAAAATGACAAATTTACGTCCATTCACAGAACAACATTAGTATTGAGATTTCAGGCGCATCCGACGCTAATATCGAGCAAGAATCGGCGCCCGCGCACGTCTCCACTCCGCCCGCCCAAAACGAATACATGAAGTGCACGAATACGCGAAGTGAAGTATTCAATAAGTGAATGGCATTTGTTAATTTACGTATTCGAACATTGCGTTCTGTGTTTCTGTGTAAACAAGTGGACGAGTGACAAGCAAACGCACCGGTCGGTTACCTGCAAGCAAATGTTTGTGCTGTCAATAAGTGTACCACGTTTTTTACCGAATTTGAAAGTGTCCCTTGGGCAAAGGCTAAGGTAAGAACAGGGCCTTTCATTTAATACTTCTATTTCGTTGGAAATACGTCAAAATATATTTTTTGCTAACTTACTCATGAATATTCTACTAATGAGTACTATTCATTTTGGCGATTGCAAAGAATTGTGGTTACAAAGGCTACACTTATGCTCATTGCCGTTAATACAGTTTAAGTCATAAACAGAAATAATGTTTTATGTTGTAAATATTACGGAGAACAATAAGTATTGATTTATTCTTCAAAATCTTCTTAGCACTTGTTCTAGAAAATGTACTCGAAGTCGGCGCTCAACATATTTTGTTAGACTACAACGACAAATCTATGTCCTACAAGTGAATATGCGCCGACTCCAGAACTATGTACTATGTACTGTGTGTGTAAGAAACCAACATTTATTTAAATTATTTTTTTGCTTTTTTGCTGTATAGAAGTCGGTTTCTATTTTTTGTTAAAAAAATTGTTTCGGTATTAAAATGTTTTTTAGCAATGTTACGCTTATATTTCTGTCTTCATATGATATCACTAGTTTTGCTTCGTAA
>DWTU01002211.1:0-11822 GCA_018251515.1 Cecropterus confusis | reverse complement strand
AACACAACTTAAATATTTAGGCCATATTGTAAATGAAAGCCTCAGTGACGATTCCGTCACGAGAGCGCAGAGGAATGGCAATTCAGTGCAACTTGTTGGCCCGCAGGTTCGCTAAATGCTCCAAGGAAGTAAAAACCACACTATTCCGAGCTTATGCTCAATCATTTTACATCTGCAGCCTGTGAACTAGTCATACGCAGCGAGCTATGAGTGCACTTAGAATGCAGAACAACAATGCTTTCAGGATACTGATAAGACTGCCCCGGTACTGAAGCGCGTCAGCGATGTTCGCGTAGGCTTGAATAAATAGCTTTGCAGCTATACTACGCAAAAGAGTCGCGACTATTATTCGCAGAGTGCCTGAAGTATCAGCACCTGAAGTACAGGTACCTGAAAGTAATTGCTTCACAATTTGAAAGTCATATATGAAGGCATTGGATTAAGTTACACGTAATGAAATAATTATATAGTTATTCTGAAATATCTACTAATATAAATTTTACACTAACACTTTATGGATGTAAATCTAAAATAAAATATATTCTATTTTATTCTAAACGTTAAAGGAAGATACCATGAGCAACAATATTTTTGTGAATTAACGACAGTTTTTGAAAGGGGTATAAGGTCTTCAAACTAGCAAATGGTCAATGCGGAAGACTGTATCATAATGTTTCTTATACTATGCAAAGTCAGTGATTAATGGTATCATGACGAAAATAAAGAAAAAAATATTATTCCCTACTTCCCTATTCGTCATAAGCATGTTTATTGTAAAAGTATTGCACTATTAAGTAGCAGCATATTTAATGAAACTGGTGTACGTGGGATTGATAAAGCTTATAACTTTTGATAACATGCGCAGAAAATATATGACAGGGACGACAAGTAATCTCTATAAAAGCGAACTCCTATCTAAAACTCACAATGTGTTAAAATGATAGATTTATCAAACGAGTGGTGTATTTTTGGACTCTTATGTTTTTTATGCCCTTTAAAAGACAAAATTTTGTAAACATCGATTTACTGAATTATGACTGTTTTTATGATAAATAATGCAGCATTATAGATTATTTTGGCATTCAATACCGGCCTAGAACTGAACCCAATTTACGTGCGTCTGATATTCGAAGCCAGACATGCTTTAGAATTCACAAAGAAACTTGTATCCCTGATTGTCGTTAAGTACTCACGAAGAAGATGATACGAAGTCCGATGAATAATATTTGGCGTACGTCGCTCAAACCTATTACGTTGTAAACGAAAATATCTGAAGCAACTAAAATCCTTATAATTTTCAATGACATGGCGCTCCTGTCATACTATTCAAAATTCAAGTACTAATACTAATAGGAAAAGAACACAAATCGGTATAACAAAATTGTTGTTGGTCTTGACCACTGCCGCGGTCGACCCAGACGAAATTGCACTATTTTTAGAACTCATTTTTATATCCACTATAGTAGAATGTTGTTAACCCATTATTACCCACTGCTGGGCGCGGGTCTTCTCTTAGATTAAGAGAGTTTCAGGCCATAGTCCACCGCACTGGCTAAGTGTGAATTGGTAGAGCTTTAGTTGGATATTCTTTAGTAGAATATTCTTCACTTATTATTTTAATAAAATATTTTACACTATTATTTTGTCAAAGCATTAACAATAGTATAAGATCAATACTCAATGTAAAAGCCAATATACGAACTCATAGAAAAAGTATATCATCAGATATCAGTCGCGCGAGAATAAATTTCTGGAGATTTTATAACACGTATTTTCACTTAAATTTTCAAGTTCAGATAACTTTTTGTGGCAAGAGTGTTTTTTCTATTTTGAATAGGTCCACTGGTAATTGATTAGTTAGAAAATTTGACTTAATTAATATGTACGTCGATTAATCGATTTAAAAATCTAATAATCGTAAATTGAAACAGTATAAGGTTAATTTAAAAATTGACAAGGAAACAAAATGTATTAGACATTTTTTTAAAATGTTTTACAAGGATTTTTGTTGCTTTATTTTTTTATTATTTCTTATTCAGCTGGTAGTTATACAACTTATTAGTCTGCTAGTTAGCGGACTTGTCAAAGTGGGCGGATTATTAAATACAAAACTAAATACAGAACAGTTGGATGAATTACCATTCACATCCAGATTTATTCGAAAAGTCTGAATAAAGGTCTGGCATTAATTTGTTTCGTGGAAAATTTGATTCGAAGAATGTCGCGAGGGACACATAGGTACATAATCTAGTAGTTTCAATTTCATTCTTAGGAGTAGCAATGTGTCTGTGATTTTAGTTAGGAAAATAGATGAAATAGGCTACTATTTATATTACGGAAGGTAATTCAACATTTGCCTAACTCTCGAAATATGATATCTCAACTCGAATCTCGTGTAGCAACGGGATGATTAGTGCGTACAATTCACGCCAGGAGCGGAATTTATTTTATAATTAGTTTCTCACAGAACAGTGATTTCATTATACGACATATTAATGCTACTCTATAAAGCTTTACTAATACATTCATTTAATATTTATAAGAAAATAATTGCCACGTGAATATTTCAGTATGATAACGTAACATAGTAATTACGTTGACTAATACATCATTACTTGTTATGTCGTGAATGATTGGTATGTGTTCAGTCATTTAGGTAGTTAATAATTTATATTTCCACAGTAGAATTACTCTTTGACTGGTAAAAGTAACCCGTATGAGCGTGTAATAACCACAAAGTACCTATTTAGTAAAGAAAGTTGCGGATTAAACTAACGTTCAATATGCTTGACATTGAATCAGGGAGATAAGATTCTAAGGAATTTATTCAAGTATTTTTCATCGCCAACATATAACTATTCGTGTGGGAGTTGTGGGTCTCTCAGACCGAAATTGTATTTATGCCATTATTGAGCGCACACAACTTGCAGAATTTAAATTTATTGTACTGTACTTGTAAAATTGGCGCTAAGTTAAATATTATGAGTCACACATTATTTTCTCTTTTATAACCTATTTTATTTGTGCTGCTTTAAAATAATTAAATGAGAGTAAAATAATTTAGTATATATTGCCACATTTTAATGTTATCAGCTTATTAAGGAATGAATAATGAATTGGCATTACGCATGCCAAGCAGACACGAACTGAAACAGAATAGTTTTTAATATGTGGTCTTAGTTTGAAAGTTTTAATTTAATTAGCGCTTTTTACGTTAAAAGGTAAACATTTATTAATCAGTGACACATCATTATTATTACCAGCGGGTATGTACCAACTTATTAAAATTCAACTTTCTAGTTATTTTCCATTTCTATTATTGTCGTCACTTTTCAAAGTTTTTATTATTTAAGATTTTTTAACATAGTAAGTATTGTCATAATAGAAATACTACAAAAAACATCGTAAGTATTGTCATAATAGAAATACTACAAAAAAAAAAAAACTACAACTATACTAACATTTTAGATCTACTAATCCATTACTTGCTGCGTTAATTTATACGCGAATCCATTTTGCTGTGTTTTGGTCTGAAGGTTGTGTTAAGGGAAACGTACTTATCCGAGGCGTTGCAACTTAGCCCTCAGGAGTAGCATCGCATCTGTTTCCAACCTCAGGTAAGCCTCATTATCTGAGGTTGATTATAGTTGTCTGTGGGCGCCAGGAGCCTCTTACCACCTTAGACTACATGCTCGTTAGCTACTTCAATATTATAAAACAGTATATACATATGTACGTATAAACTATACCTATTTATTGTTCTCATAAACTTAAAACTATTACATCGATAAAAAGCTTTAAAACCGTTTAAAATAACTAATAATTATTGCAACAATTTATGTATGCTATAACAATTAATCACTAAAGCTTATGTTTATACTGTTAGTTTTTAATTTCTAAAAATATCGATCACGCATGAAGAGCGCAGTGCCTAGTGCCAATTTGTAGATTATGTATGCCCGTAGTTAACAACAAACACGCTATACGAGTTGAGATATTGGAATATGGGTAAGCATATTCGTTATAGATTTCTAAACATAATTGATGGATGAATCATCCATCCATCCATCAGCCTTCCGAAGTCCACTGCTGGACATAGACCTCCCCTAGATGGCGCCACTCCAACCGGTCCTGTGCCTTCTGAGTCCAACGGTTTCCCGCTGTCTTTTTAAGTCATCGGTCCACCTGGTCTGGGGGCGACTGGTGCTCCTTTAGCCTAAACGGATGAATGCCAATATAAACATAATATCATGCGCATAAATATGGTAGAACTCTTTGTAGTAGACGACCCACGTGGTGGAACCCACTGCGTGTCAGACAAGTGTGGTGACCGCTCCACCAAGTGGGTCGTTACAACCAGTGTATCATACTTATCTTTATTGATTTTATAACACGCGATTTTTTTATATTAGACGCGAGTGCCCTTGGCGTTAGCTAACATGTTGTACTAAATTTGAATAACTGTGTAATATACTAACTGTACTGCTAAACTATTTTAATCATAATATTTTTTCCTACATGGGCGGAATTTGCTAGTTGTTCAGAGAAATTTTCATGTTCTACTTCCGGTCATTAATAATAATCATTCCGTTTTGTAACTTCAATCTACCAAATAGTATCCAAGAGTTCCATGGGACTATATCTTAAATATTGATGGTTCATGACTTCATATGCACCTAATCTTAAAGTTTAAACATTGAGCATGTAGTGCAAACTAAGTTTCAAGGCGTTTACTTTACAAGGCGTTAAATAACATGAAATTTAGTTGTGTTCTTGTTGTGCGTTCTACAGCTTTATTTTAGGAAGTTTTGTCAGACCAAAACAATTGATTGTAAACGCTTTCTAAAACGCTTTCTACACTCATAGCCCCGCAGTAGGATTTTCTCCTGTGTCATGGGTACCATCACACAAAGACGAATACACAAACACCCAGACTCAGAACAGAAATCTAAACTCATTCAGATGTCTGTCTGGCCGGGGATCGAACCCGGAACCCACTGCGTGTCAGACCGGTATCGTGACTGCTCCGGCACGCGGGTCGTCAAATGATGGTAATAAGTTACTTCGGACTTCGGACATTTGTAGTCATTTCTATACAAGATTGAGGTCCTGATTGCGGTCGACACACGAGATACTCTTATTGAAGATTAAATTAGGATGACCCTTTAAGAGTTTCTTCCTTACTACCTCATCCAACAGCACTTGACTGTGATGCTGTAAGGAGTTGTGCTTAGTAAGGTACGATTAAGGAATTTAATCAATTAAGGAATACGTGGCAAGTCGTCATTATCATAATTAGAATATTTTAGAACGGAAAGGTAAATTATTTTTTACAACTTTTATATTATATAAGATTGTACAATGCAATAAAATGATGATTTTTAATGTTAATTTATTTAAAAACCGAAATAGATTTAAAGTGGTTCTTAATATAGAATTGTAATGGCATACTGCCGCGCTCGGTTCCATCGAATGTTTAACTTGTAGTGTTATTGGAAGGATAAAGTGAATTAAATGTTTCGTTTACGAATTTTTGAGCGAAGCGCCGCAATAACGGGTTGAAAATAATGTCTATTAAAACAAAATAGGCGGGCGTTGTCGTTAACAGTTGCGTAGTCTGCGTACCTCTACGTTTTATAATTATTTATTTATAACTACACAAAACATTATAAGATTTTTGCAACCATGTTTATGTTGATGATGATGATATAATCGCTAAAACCAAATAAACTCGTGCTAAGGACGATGATGACAAACGCGTTAACGGAATACGCTACTGAATCACTGCTAAAAATCGGATTAAATGAACTCCCTTACAAAATTCGACCTCCACGAGTGTTAATAAGTGATAAAAATTTTCATAATAAATTCCTATCCGTACTTCATATTCTTAAACTTCCAATAAAGTTACTTATAATCTAAAAATTTAATGACAGTACAAGCCAAAGAACTCGCGAAGCTCTCGTAAACAGTAAAATTTTATCTGCCTAGTTTACAGCCCTGAAACTGCGTGAATAACCTCTAATAAGCACTTAAATTTGTTAAGTACGCATAAATATCCCGTTGACATTGCAGTAAAAGTGTCAGACAGCGGACCGCGACCTTTAAGGGCACATAAAGTGATCTAGCCACAAATTCGATACAGCACTTTCAGAGACCCAAATATAAAAAGACATTTATTCCTTTATAGTTCTTTTATGTTACATTTAATCGTAAGTACTCCGAAGCCTTCGTGTGGGTACCGTAGCGCAATAAAATATTTGGCAACCTGTCGTTTACGGGATGATGTTTTTTATACCTAATGGAAACATCAAATGTAATTCATCTGTCTACATAGTAACTTTCGTCTGGTACTTTGGCCTGACCGAAATGATAAAAAAAATACACGCAAATTTTAACATTTTGGAAGTTCGACATAATTCAAATTATACAAAAAGTTAATGTATGTGGTAGAACCCTTTGTAGTTCGACTCAGGAAGAACCACCGTCATACTTATTTCTACCTAATAACAACAGCGTTAAGAACTGCTGTGTTATCGTCTCAAGGGTGTGATTAGGGAGACATACTTATCCAAAGCATTCCAACGTAGTTCTCAGGGGTAGCAACTCATTTGTAGCCATAAATGATTTGCTACCTCTCAGGTAAGACGCTGATCTTATTTGCGATTGATTACAGATGTCCATGGGCCGCAGTGGCCACTTGTCATCTGGTGGACAAGTGCTCGCTTGTTACTTCCATATTATATTAAAAAAAAATGTATTTTGTGGTAGTCACGGAACTTTTTGAATTTTTGTGAAGTGCTGAATGCATCAGACTGAGGGGTCCCCAAGCGATTGTACGGAAGACGGAGGTTGTATTTTTTATGTTTGATACTTCGATACTTTCGACTAGGTAGACTGATTTTAACACTTTTTTTTATTTGAAAGCTGGTGCTTCCCGTTCGGCCCCATTTTAATTTGGTTCAGTTGTGATAAGAGCATCCATGAGAAAACCGTATAAGTTTTAAATTTGCATTTAATATGTGCGCGACAAATGGATGAATAACTCATGACAAACGAAACTTGAAAATGAACATTAGGTACTATGTACTGTGTATGATTACCATCTGTCATGTCTGCAAATTCGCACTTGGCCGGCGCGGTGGATTATGGCCTGAAACTCTTTCAATCTGAGAGAAGACCCGTGCCCAGCAGTGAGTGAGTAAGAAAACAACATATTTTAATTACTTTTTTGCTTTTTTCTGGTATAGAAGTAGGTTTTAATGTTTTTGTTATTTTCTATGCTAACGGTTCTATCGCAAATACTATCTCGAAGCTGACCTTCATCATCAACCCATTATTAGAGAGTTTTAGGCCATAGACCACTGCGCAGGCCAAGTGCGAATTGATACACTTCACATTCATTTCAGAACTCTTTTTTTTAAAGAACTCTTATGTTTATATTTATGTTATAATACGTACATCAATTTAGGAAAATCAGTGGTGCCTGCCTGGGATTCGAATCTCGCATACTCGTGTGAGTGGCCGAGTTTCAACCATTAGGCTATCACTGCTCTTAAGCTATGTACGAATCATAGTGCAATTCTTAACTGTTTATTAACCTATAGAAATAGAAGCCTACATTACTCGATTTTCAAGTTCACTTTATTCCGTAATCTAGTCCATGAATTTGGAGAATAATGACCCTAAAAAGCTTTAAACATTTTATAACCCTCATAAATATTATTGCCATTTGCACTCTGTATAAGTATTTTTCATACTTAAAAGTCTAGGGACATAAAAAAGTAAAATGAAATCAACGCAATGTGAGAAGGGCGCCTTATAAATAATGTAGTCATGAAGGGCTAACAGTTGCTTGAAATTTCACTGTCGTCATTCCTTACCAAAGGGTTGTACCCTGAGAATAATTATATAAAACCGGCTAAGTGCGATTCGAATTCGCGCATGAAGGCTTCCGTACCATTTACAAAATGTGGAAAAAATAGCTTTTAATGATTATTTGATTTGAATTTAATTCTTTATTTTTACCCGACTGCGTCAGAAGGAGGTAATGCTTTTCGAGCGTTTGTATATGTCCATTTCTTTGTCACGCGCTACAGGCCGAACTGCTTCTCGGATTGTGAAGTATGACATATTATTAGAATCGTCTCAGTTTGGAGAGTGATATCGGCTCTATAATTAAAAAAAATGGCGTCTGTAAATAGAGGAAACAAAAATTCATAACAGTAAACAATAGTGGTTTGATGAGAATAAATTATTATATATAATAGTTCAAGATAACAAATACATTAAAACTAAAACTTCGGTATTAAGTTTTAGTTTTAATGTATTGCATAATACAAACTAGTTAACTCATCACTTCAAGAGCATTAAACAAAATCTGAACACAGTTAACACCGTTACTGTACGAGAAGATGAAGAAGGTTAAGTCCTTTGAGCTGTGAACTGTAAATAAAATAACATGGCGTCACTACGAGACTGGAGGAATATAAATATTAAAACAGTTGAACCAAAGAGGTATCGAGTTGATCTTAGAAATTTATTCATACAATTTTAATAAGGTATGACTCATTTCTCATTGTACAACTTCGATCATTTACTAGCTTTTTGTGAAGATTCTTTGGATCCATAAATTTTGACGAAACAAATAATTTATGAATAACTTATTAACTTTGTATAAACGACATAACACAAGAAAACGAGCATAAAATGCTTGTTATACAAGGCTTAAAGATTGCTTTAGATAAAATTGTGTGTATGTATTCATTATTAGTGAAATTGTTGTACGGGTTCTACCAATGAAGTAAAATTGGTCTGATTGGGTCAGGTAAAAATAATAAACCAGAAATGTTCAATTTGTGTATTTCCGTTTATAATTGGAACTGCTGATTTGCAAATTAAATGCACTGTATGAATGGTAAATTTTTAATACAGTTTATAAGTATTTTGCGAATGAATATTTTGAACTTATTGAATAAATTTTAAAGTTACCCAGGACTTGAATTATTACTATTCTTAAAGACATGACGATGACCTGCGAGGCAGAGCTGTCACCGTACCGGTCTGACACACAGTGGATTCCGCATTCGATCCCCAGCCAGACAGATATACTCCTAAAATAATGAATTTAGATTCCTACTCTGAATTTGAGTGTTTGTGTGTGTCCATGGCACCCAAGACACAGGAAACGATACCAGTGAAGATTTATTGCCGTGAAAGCGTTATTTATTTAACATTATAGTAAGGTTTTAAGAATAACTTGAGTCCACTAATGATTTTATTTAAACATACAATTCATACTGACCTTGAAGGAGAGATATAAGTTTGTTGAACAGATCAAAAACTTTGAATATTACAAAAATATCATTACATGTTTTACATTTTATTTTCCGCAATATCTCCTTTTAACCTTTTTATTATTTATTTTTGTCCAGTTATTTAAAATCTTTCATAAATACGAAGATTTACGATAACGGAATTTATACAACATAATTTAAAAATTATCCTCGATGCTATCAATAGGAATTGGTATTTATTAGGCTTTCTAACGTGATTTTGTAGCATATAATTTATGAGTACAGGCTTATAGTAACCGGCAGGTGGCCGTTGTACTTTTGTATTCTAAATTCAAACCTACCATCTCAACCGGATTTCTAGGTTCTGTAACCGGACAGAGTGATATGTAAATGATAACTAACATATTCATATATTTTTGGTAAATGATTTGGTGTTATCATATTACTTTTCGCTCGATTTTTTTCTGATTCGATCCCAGAGAGTCTGACTATGATATGTTTCTAATACCCATTCACTACGACTATCGTATACCTCTAACTTCCTAACAAGATTGAAGGAAAGACCCATTACACTTAAATATCCGTAAGGTCTTAATTGAAAAGCTACATGTTGTTGTATTATACCTTTCCACATATCCTATGATGTATCTACAAAGTACTGCTACATATACGACATGTATAAATAGGATTATACTTACACCCTCAAGCCAAGAAAAGTTCCAACTTATCATATGTGTACGCGACTTTTTCAATGAACAAAGTTCAAGTTAAATAATGCGTTTTATATATTACAAGTCATAAGACCTCGCGGTTCCGCCCTGAGGAGAGTATAACTCCTAATTGTCTAAGTTAATCCGACTTCATACGGAAAAGTATGACCGTGTATACCCAAACGTTCACGAGCGTATTCTCGACTTTTCAAATTGTTTACTGCTAAAACTTTTCTCGATGAACTTTGCTAAATTAAATGAAGTGCCTTCATTAATTAGGAGTGGAGCTCACACGCTTTCGATCGGAGAGTTCTCTTTAACCATTAGTTACAACTTTTAACAAAAGTGTATTAAGGTAAAGCTTTACAATTAATCTTTCTACACACTAAGATTTTAAGTTGTACTTATGTTCTATTTTAATTACAACATAGAAAGATAAAACTTTTATACAAAGAAAGAAATCTAAATTCATGATTTTTATGTCTGACTGGTAGGGAATCGAACCCTTTTCACGGCAGACTGACTTCTCCACACTAATCTATCGTTCACTTGTTTAATATAAGGGTCATTCTACTCCGTTTCTGAAAGAATAATTCTGGTCTATCTTCCCTTTTCAATTTTAGGTAATTTAACGTCATAATGATGAAGACAATTTAGTTTTACTAAAGTCATACAATAAGAACATCAAGGCACTGTTATTGTAATTGTATTAAGGCAGAAATTTGAATTATTATTGTGCAGCGTATAATAAATATTTAGCTAAATATGTTTTCTTTACAACCTATTTATATTAGTGTGGAGGTAGTATTGCTATACTTGAATCGTAGTGACTACCGCCTTCAAAATGTAAAATGTTTACGCGGTTGCAAAGAGCCCACAATTTATCAAATATCGCGTGCTTTACCTAATCAATATTATTACAAAACGTAAGCGGAATTTCGTAGACTATGCAACTGTTAACGACAACGCCCGCCTATTTCGTTTCAATTGACATTGTTTTCAACCCGTTATTGCGGTGCTTCGCTTCTCGAAAACTCGTAAACGAAACATTTACTTCACTTTATCCTTCCAATAACGCTGCCAGTTAAACATTCGACGGAAATGTGCGCTGCAGTAAGCCATTACAGTTCAATATGAGGAACTATTTAAAATCCATTTTGGTATTATTATAATGTATTACATTGACATGGATGTAAATAGAAAAGTAATTTTGAAATAACGGTTTTTACACCAATCGCGTTAATTTGTTGAATAACGAAATGTAATAAGCTGTTTTGTTTTAATTATTATTTAGAAATATTTCAACCGATATTAACAGGACTTCTCATATAACGACCTTAACGAAAATGTTTAAAAAAGTACGTTTCAAGACGTAAACGTTTCATGTTCACAACGTTCGTTAGCATTTTTATATAAGGATATCAGATCATAATATCTTAAGGGCAAGAGTTCTATTTATATATCAAAGCGCCGATGTTTATAAAAAAAATGTGCGGAACTAGTGGACTGCCGCGGTAAAGCTATTGCATATTTTTTATCAACTTATGCAATTATAATTATTTATTTATTTATGAAGTTTTTTTTTCTTTGATATTAATTCAAGTTACACTTTTGCGTGCGCGCGTGGTGACCGATAAGAAAATATTTTTTTCTTTTATTGAATAAATGAGAAGTCAATATCTTTAAAATATTTTTATTATCTTTTAATACATGTAGGTTATTCAGGAATTTTTATCATGGAAACTATAGGTTTATTATATTTATAGCTTCGTACAGTCGTACCATATACATACACGTTAAGCGAACGCTCGGCCGA
>DWTU01002210.1:0-11824 GCA_018251515.1 Cecropterus confusis | reverse complement strand
AAAATCCGTTGCGTAGTTTTAAAGACATAAGCATATATAGGGACAGACAGACAGCGGGAAGCGACTTTGTTTTATAATATGTAGTGATGCCCCATGTCCTATATTAAGAAGTATATATTGTCGTTTGTAGGTGTATCAGTTTCTTTATTCTTTTGACTATTAAATGTTGAAGTTAAATTAAATGTTGAAAGTTGAAAGGATATCATATTTTGTTACACATCATTGTATTTCTAACTTATTTTTCTTCATTATGCGTTTAAGTAGCAAAATGCGCATCCAAGTCCATCTATGAATTCTACTACCACAAAATGTACCCCAAAATATCATTTTTATTTAGTAATGAATAATTGATGTTATAAATCATTTCTTTAGCCTTGACCATAACATTTCATTTAATATTTTATACCGAAAACTATATTTCACTTAGTGGTTTGGCAAGTCAATGCCCGTGACGGGAGAACGCAGTAGTTATCTAAGATCTCGGCTTGTCTATGGAGATATTAATCATCGGAATTGACAAAATCGTGCGAGTGTCGAAAATTTGACGCATCTGAATCTCGGACCTCCCAGGCAGAACGATATTTCACCCTAAGTCACGCCGCCCAGCCACGCCCAACCAGCTCATTAAGTGACTCTAATACACATCAATCTCACACGCATTCTTCCTCACAAACAAAAAGAGCTAAACTTTGGAATTATGCCTTGAAAAATATTGCACCAGTTGACGTAAACGTCGTTAGTATTTGCGATTTTTAGAAGTTAAGGAACAAGCTATACATTTTTTCATAAAAAAAGATTCATTGAATGTGAAGGTAAAGAGCCGAAGACAGATCGGCGCTATATAACCTATTTCACATATTAAACTGCGAGCATGTGTTCCATTGGATTAGATTCCTCGTACGTTTCTAGGTTGTATGCTTAAAAATATTATTTTAATATATGTTGAGATAAAGAATAATCCTAACGACACCTTGTAAAGTCTCATCTTTGCGTAAGATACTGGTCACAATCGCACCACTTTATAATAATAGAAACCTTATTTTGTTATTAAAAATTAACACCTAAATATTATTTATAATCACATATCTGGGGATAGAAATCCTGAAATACCAGACACCAGACACGATAATTAATTACCGAAGCCTAAAATCTGTGTACAGGGCACAGACGAACCCGCAATCAGGCGGAGACGGTCATTTGTCATCACGTCACTCACCCGTTAGCGCCCGCCCCATTCCATCATAATCTTCAGGTCATCAATGCAGATCGCCGTACTGCATCGACACTAAATATAGTACTTAAACAGTCAGCAAAAACGCTATCTACAAGAACTAGAGTAGATTTAATAACGGTATGCATTTTTTTAATAATTTACACAAGAAATCTATATATGTCTTAGTTCACTTATTTACGTTGTCACAATAACTGTACTTAACTTTATCACCAACAAAATTAGTCCACGAGCTTTCTAGATTACTTTTAATTTGTAATACGTATTCAAATGTAATTTCTCCAACATAACCGATGTATGACATTAAGTTGTAAGAAAATGTCGTATTATTATTAGAACTACAAATTACTTACAATTTAAAACAAGTTAAAAGATATATTATTATAGTGAGGAACACAGGCCCATACAATGTGTAATATACATACATACAATGTGTAATATATATGTAAGATTATGAGAGATAATGAGAGATACCTAATATTATGAGAGAGAATTTCTATTTGAACGTTTTATTTATAACTACTGCAAATATTTATAATCAGTTTCCGGGAACGCAATGAAACACTTATATTACTGGTGTTTTTCTAATGTAATCTAATGAAGGTAAATGATGCGTTCTACTTTGACACCACAACCCTCGCGGGTATAGTTTCAAACGCGAGAAGTCGCGTCGTGTGGCAGTTGACTGCTGCCAGATATCAGAGAACATGTTACGTTCAAAAAAGTGAAATTAGTATTCGTTTAGTTCCGGAGACATATTTATCCGAGGCGTTCCTACTTAGTCAGAGGTAGCAAAGCATTTGGGGCCCACCTTAGGTAAGACAGATGTTATCTGAATGATGTCCATGGGCGGCAGCGGCCACTTACCATCAGTCGAGCTGCACGCTTGTTTGCTATTTCCATATTATAACGAAAGAAAAACTTATTTTAAAGTATTTTTATAGTATTCTCGGAATAAACATTGAACCAGCCCAGAGGTGAAAAGTTGAGACGATTGTAACGTTCATAATTTTTTTATAAAGAATCTACTTCCATTTAAATAATATTTGGATTTAATTTGATATGAAATACAAGACATTCATCCTGTATTAAGCCTGTAATTTTTTTCAAGTTATCCTACATCCTAGGTATGAAGTTTTCACATGCACCCTTAGCAAGAGGAAACGGCAGGCTTCAATCTTTCCTTAAGTGATGATTCTTGAGTATCAATGAAACTCTTATGACCTCATTAGGGTTTCATCAACTGATTATAATGATGATTCTTATAGCGAAGAAAATAAAAAAACAAATATTTCTACAGCCATCACAAACATAATTTTAATTACGTTTCCAATGTGATTTAATGGATCTAATGACGCATTCGACATCGCCACTGTTAGTTGTATGGGTGTATGATTTCAAACGCGACAGATGTGTGACGAGACAAGTGTCAAGTCAAGAGCGTATCGCGACTCATGTAGCGGATGACGTGTGACTTGTTATAAGAGATGCGTAGTTTTTAAATATAATTATATGAGTAGCATGAGCGAATGAGCATGCATTGCAATTAGTAAGCGGTTACTATCGCAATAAAAATCTGCAATGAGCCCCAAGTGACACAGTTAAGACAATCCTCATTGTCTTACCTGTGTCACATATGCGTTGCTACTCTTAAGGATGACTCCCTTGCCACACATCCTTCAAACCAGAGCACAGTATAACACTAATGTTATTAGGCAGAAATACATGTGTCAATGGTGATACAAGATATATTTTAGCATAGCTCTTATTTATTAAAAGATAATGTGAAAAAATTGTTAGTGAATTCATTTTATCATATTAATATGTATATTAAAACTAGGTTATTCTCGTGGTTCCGCCCGCTTCGGTCATGTCTACCACAGTAACGAGTATCCTATTTTAATCTAGGCCATAAATTATCTGTGTGCCAATTTCAGCGATATCCGACCAGTAGCTTTGCGCGACAGACTACTTAACTCCCATTTAATAAGATGTTTAATTAAATTGTTCGAAGTATCAAAGAAGCAATAAAGGTGGACAACAAAGATCTGAATTGGATCGTATGACACTCCTAAGGGTCTTTACTCAACTTTGTCGAATTGTTAGTATTGACAATTCGAGTTTGAATCTCTTCGACTTTAAAAGTTACTTTGGATTTCCAAGGAGGAAAGTGATACCGTTTATTCATGTTTTTCGCGGATTAATAAGAAATTAATAACAGTTTATGTTTAACACTTAATATTATGAGTTTTTAATGTACAGGTGGTAGAATCCATTGTGGTTCGACTCCGGAGACTCCACTGCCACTGTTTCTGTTTTACATATCCAACAATGTTAAGCGCTACTGCGTTCTGGTTTGAAGGGGTAGTCTGGTTTGAACTTGTACTTATCCGAGGCATTTCAACTTAATCCTCAGATAGCAGCGTAATTAAGACCACGAAAAGTTAATAAAACTGATTGAACAACTAGAAAGTATGAATCCCTGCCTCTAAAAGATATAGACGAAATCCACTTCCTTATAATCTGACATAACATCTTTTTATAACAACGATGGCATAAACAAAACATTAGTAAAATATTAATAATAAGGTTTTAATTAGTTTTACAGCAAATAACAATTACTTCGACGGTAAGAAAACTTTAGCATACTGCTTTAATTAGCGAGCCGGCTGTGCGTGGTAATCAATTTACATTATTACAACACGGTTACTGGAACGTCATATTGAAGTAAGTGCGTTTATAAGGAAGACTACTTTTGTTGAAAAAGATTAAATAAAATAATATTCAGTAAAAATCATAAAAGGCGTGCGGACTGCCTAGAGATACACGCACCTTAAAACTTACATTGTGTTAATTATATGATAAAATATTTAAATGTTTGTCAACCTAAAAGTTTATCAACTTGTCACTAGGTGGCGATGCTTTTCTTTCAATATGGCGTCAGTAGGTAATATAATTTTGCCATATTTTTTTTTTATTTTTATTGGATTTTAAATTTCGCGTAACTATATTGTCTTTTAAAGATATTTTATAAATAGAATTACGCAACTTTCGTAACAGACGCACGACATTTCCATAACTGCTAAAATACAATTTGACGAATTGACGAATCTGACGAATTCTAAACGCCTTAAAAAACTATAAATTCGGAAACACACCTTACATAAATTTACTTTAGATTTATACAGAGGTTATATAATAAATATCTAGACAAATGTATATTCCAATTCAAGGCTGTCGGAATATGTTAATCTTTTTTTTTCCTAACAGTTTAGGGGCTTGCTGTTTGCTTCCAATAAATGGACCTTAATGAGGAAGTAAATAAACAGTGAGAGCGTGAGTTCATTTATGCACAATACGAACATTTGCAAATAAAATGTACAATGCTTATGTTTCCATTAACATAATCAATGAGGCTTACATTGAAGTGCTATTTTGAATGTCAGTTGAATGTTATACATCATCAACCCATTATTGTCCCACTGCTGGGCACGTGTCTACTTTTAGAATACATTAGTGTTATATTTAGAACGATAAGAATAGACACTACGCTGGTCTAACACGAATTGGTAGACTTCACAAAACTGCAATTGAAAACTTTTGTTAAAGATCTCTTGGGTTCGGAAATTCTGATGTGAGTTTTGAATCCAAGACCCTGGAGTGAGAGGCCGAAGTTTAAAGCTATTACCGCTCTTGCCGTTCATATGGGTAAACTGAATTCGGTTGAAGAAAGTGGAATTAACGATCCATAGATCTACTTACGTAACGTGAAACGGAACACGTCACAATCGTAACGATCGCAGAACAAAGCACAATAGCACGAGAGCCGACTGCAAAAGTCATGATGCCGTGGATTTATACGAACTTGTGGCCTATTTTTATTTTAAAATGGTACATAAAAACGAAAAATAGTGAATGTGCAGTCGGTTAGAATTAACAAAACTATAAGTATTATAAATAATTTTATTTATTTAAGTTGAATTGAGGTAGGTAACTAAGAACTAATCTCGCTAAGCGTAGTGTACTCCACGCCGCACTGGTCTGTCGTGCTTTTGCTTTAAAAAAAATGTCTGCTTATTTTTGTGTATTTACAATTGAATACTGTAAATAACACTTACAACAAAGATCATTCAGCATAAGAGTTAATTAGTCACAAAATAGATTAACCCTTAATTAACGACTCATACATTAAAGAGATATGTCAAGAGATAACTCAATTTTTTGTAATTAAAACAATCACACTCTTATCAAAGCAGAACAGTGAACGTGAATTAGTTAGCAAGGGTTTATTTTTCAAATTGCCCTCGTACCATAAGCATATAAAGTTGTTTCTCAATGAGATGCGGCAGACAAGCGGAGTCACGTACGGGTTGACGGTTTATTCCACTTTCCAGTTTTCATCCTGTGAATAATAAATAACAAAAGACATTGGAGCTCAACTCTATCTTACGTGCACTTGGCCGTAATAATGTGTTTTTAAAAGGCAAAAGCTACTTACTCGTATGCTTATTTTGTCTCCGCTTAATACTTTAGTCGTATTTAATTGGTACCTTTATATTATGTTTTAAAGTGGCGTATGAAAAGTATTCTTGTTATAATTATTATTATTTGTTTTATTACAGGGGTACTATGTTATTCTAATTTCTGTCATGTGGCTATTTCTAGAAAAGTATGCAATGTTGTAGCCTGTTGTAATGGCCACAAATATTAGGCGTTCCACCTACTTAATTGCATTGTTCTACAGGTAAAATATTGTTATATTTGGCTAAGTTTCTACAGGTATATCAATCTAAGTTACACATACCTGTAGAAAATACCAGGGAAACAAATGACTTATCTATTTCGTTGTCTACCATTACTTATGTTGCTATCATAACGCTATATAAGCTTATCTAAAATCTGTCCGTTTCCTTTTATAGTAACTGGTAAAATTATACAGGAATTTTATTCTTATCCGTACGAAAAACTTACGTAACTAAATATAAGTCACTCAAGGCTTGTAAAACGGAACAAATCTCTTCCTTCAGCGGAAAAACTTTCTTATCCCAAATCAGTTAGTGCGAGTACGGCACAAAAAGCTCTCAATGTGTGCCATTAAAGCAATCCGGACGCGTTAAGGATAGGCAAGCCGAACTGATATCGATAAATCGAATAATCGATGTTCGGAGAAAAGTATTTGTATGGAGTTACACTAAGCAATAAATCGATTTCAGATACCAGGAAATGGATATTCAATTATTTTTGTTACAATCACATTTTTAAATTACATTATATGCGTTCACATTTTTTGTATTGACCTTTTTAGACGCCCTAATATCGTTGCCGTAAAATTCCCTTTGTTCATATATCGAATAAAAGTAGAGCTTATTTTTGTCTATGTATTGTCTTGTTGACTTACGTGTATGTATGTAATATTATATCGATTCTTCCGACTACGATTCGAATCTATTTCAAATCTATTTTTCGGTAAACCATCCCTACCATTAAAGCAATCCGGACGCGTTACGGGCCCGCAATGCGTGCCCCGCGGGGCTCCAATTACTCGCTACCTGAGGCTAGCCTATATCTTTCGCCCATCGATTGAAACAAACCTTCGAGAAACAAGGAGAACTCGAACGTTTATTGAGCAAATGAAATAACTCGTCCCGTTAGTTACTTCTCATTACGTTAGTATGTAAATCTAAATTAATGTGTTCGTACTTATGTAGTGTTCACGGTGCTTTTTATTCGAATGGAGAGTTTTGTAAGATATACGCGAAACTAAATTCGTCGTTGTTAAAGTGGTCACATCTGTAATCAGCTATAAATTGGCTATTCCTGGGAAGTTTCTTTTTTTTGCATGTAGCAAATGAACATGCAGCCCACCTGATTGCAAGTGGCTACTGCCGCCCATGGACATCTGTAATCAACCCTAGGTAATAGCAAAGTCCCACTTAAGTTTAGCTACAGATGCGTTGCTAGCCCTGAGAACTAAGGCGGAATGCTTCCGAAAAGTATGTCTCCCTTACCACACCTTCAGACTAGAACACAGCAGCGCATAACACTGCTGATTTTAGGCATGGCGCTGGTGCTTCCGGAATCGAACCACAAAGAGTTCTACCACCTACAAAACTTAATACATATTATAACACATTTTCCATATTCCTATGGCATTATGTAGATTCAAAAATGACTCGATGTTAATTTGATAATGTATAAAAACCGGCCAAGTGCGAGTCGATCTCTCGCACGAAGGGTTCCGTACCATTATCTATAAAAGATGCAAAATGACCTCTGTTGTATGGGAGTCCCCGAAAAAAATTATTTTTATTTAATTATTTGTTTTTAAATTAAATATATTACTTATTATTCTGTGAATATTTCAAGCGCCTACCTGATGCCGTTATTAATAGCGAGCAAAAAAAAACATATCTTCTGTTAGGGAGCCCTCTTTAAATATTTATTTTATTCTGGTTTTATTCTTATAACGGCAACAGAAAGACATGATATGTGAAAGTTTCAACTGTCTAGCTATCATAGTTCATGAGATACAGCCTGGGGACAGAGAGACGGACAGACGGACAGCGGTGTCTTAGTAAGACACCGCTGTCCGTCTGTCCCGTAGGGTCCCGTTTTTACCTTTTGGGCACCGAACCCTAAAAATAACTAAAGTATCCATTATGCAGTAAGTTTATCGATGAGGAAACAATGTAACAACAACAAACAAGTATAGTTTTATAGGCATGTGAAACTTTATCATGTTTATATTCGATATAATAATACATATTAATTATATTAGTATTAAGCTTCGCAGCGCCGAAATAAATTCTCAACGTAAAGTCAACGAGAGACTCGTAATTAAATGTAAATCAGACTAACGATTCACTCTGTTAGCTTTGTGGTCATAATTTGAGAACTACAACGTCAATTGTAATTAGTTTAACCAGTCGCTTTATTTTAATGTATCTGCATAGAGTTGCTCATTCGTGTTAATTACTGTTAGTGTAGAGTGCTAGTAGTTTAGATAACCTTTGCACCAACCTAATTTAACGTAATATTTGTGTTGGTTTAAATATAAATCTTTTGGATTAAGTCATCAACGTCGTATCACGCCTACAACCAGCCGTTAAGGTAAAGATATAAAGTTTATAGGTCAGATTTAAATTGCTGTTATGGTCAGACATTAAACTATGTACAATGAGTAAAAACTAGCAGGCTATTTGGTTCAAAACAGAAACATTAGTAAGCTGTAAGTGGCAATGGGCAGGCCACATCGCACGTAGGACAGACAACTGATGGAGTAGAAGAGTCCTCGAATGGAGATCACGTCTGGGCAAAAGGAGTACAGGCCGCCTCCCGACCAGGTGGACTGATGACCTGAAGAAAACGGCGTAGGACCACTGGATTCAGATGGCGTAGGACCGGTCGGAGTGGCGCAGATTACCAGAGTCCTATGTCCAGCAGTGGACTTTTAAGGGCTGATGGATGGATGATACAGGATGTTACAACAAAAATTCTAATTCTATAACGTAGACACTTAAACCCAATACATAAAACCTAATACATCACTTACTGATCTCCTTGACCGGGTAAAGAAGCCGGAATTTTCGGCATGTTAGACCGATACGTGCGCCGCAATGTCACGCGAGTTGCTACAATCGTAAAATAATAGACTTGACATTAGAAAATTATAGGCTTCAGTAAATGCATGTTAGCTTGACAGTTCTATAAGAAATCCATTCATTTTGTCATCTTTTGTTATGCCGTTCCCAAGGGAACGGTACAAGTAAAACCAGGTACTAATTGGCCTTGTCGCGATATCTCTCGACCTTTGTTTTATACAAATGTGCAATAGTCTTCCTTGAGTGGAGTCACATAATTCATAATATTTAATGATCTTGATGACGATTATTGACGAATTTTTGCATTGTTAAGTTGATTTATGTCCGCGTCTTAACTGTACTCGTGAACCTGCAACGTCCGCGTCCTGCATGCGTGTGGCTCATGAAGGGAAAAGTACGTATGAAACGATATATGAGTGTCACGCATTTAGAATAGACGTGTATACGGGCTTAAACACGCGTAATAGAAAAAAGGTCCTTATTGTGTGTGGTTGTAATTTCAACGTAGACGCATTAATCAATATTAAACTTAATATTAAGGTATTAGCCAAAAAAAACATTATATGAAGACATCTGGTTAACTGTGAAGTCTTTCAACTTCGCGTGAAAGTCCCGTTAGAATCTATTCACGCATTTTCAGAATTTGTCCCTACAGGCAGACATTTTTATATGTAAATTTTGCTTATCCTGTTCTTCATTAAACTTCTGCAATCGTTTACTCTTGTCACAGATTACAAATATTCTCTTGATGTAAATATTCAAGAAATTTTTCGTACATATTTGACAAGGTTTGTGCATATTTGGCGCGTCGACAAGGTGACGAATATTTTGAACGGCGAACTGAATTGTATTATGTGCAGGATCAGAGGATCAGTGTTATTATTGCAAGCTTTTATTTAGCTTTCCTTATTAGTTCGTTAGGATGTGAGAGTCAAATCTTGCAACTGAATTTGAAGTTAGTAACCCAACCCTTTTAGCTGAAATTTTGCATCTTGCTCTAATATAACAAAAATCAACAAATTGACAATGTATCATACTTTTTACTAGTCGTCTATCTATCTATCAGCCTTTGAAAGTCCACTGCTGGACAGAAGCCTCCTCTAATCGGCGCCACTCCGACCGGTCCTAAGACATCTGAATCCAGATAACCGACAGGGGAGAGAGTCCTCGAATGGAGATCACGTCAGGGCAAAAGCAGTGTAGGCCGCCCCCCGACCAGGTGGACTGATGACTTGAAGAAGACGGCGGGTAACCGCTGGATTCAGATACTAGTCTTAGTAATGTTATAAAGGCGTTAGTTTGTATGTTTGTTACTCTTTAATGCAAAAACTACTGCTCGGATTTGGGTGAAACTTAACACACGGATAGTTTATGACCTGGATTAAGATATAGGATACCCATTAACGTGGTAAACGTAACCGAAGCGGGCAGAGCTGCGAAAATAAAATAGTGGTTCATGAACCACATTTACCTTTATTTTGGGGAACCTAATCCCATGTTTGCTTTGACCGGTAAATCAACTCAATCAATCAGAGGTACGTGCTTGAGATTGTAATATATACAATATACGGAAGGCCAAATTTCATTCACGTGGACCATCACTGCTTATATTTCTACGTTTACGTCATTTTAAAAACTACCACTTCTCTATTGTGACGACAGCTCATTAAGTACTTTCAAACCAATTTGACGCAAAATCACGACTATCATGAGCACGCTTTGATATTTAAATACCCATTTACATTTGATACGGAACCTCAAATGTACGTGTTTGTGTGAGTGTATGTGTGTTACGTAACCTATGTAAAAAGACAATAGTAGACAGAGATTTAACGTTATGTATCATTTTCTCCTTGTAATTTTAAACCGGCAGTTACATCGAAGCAACCTTCATTGTTAGCATTGCAGCAAATTACGGGGCTGCAGTGATTCATATCTAATACTTAAATTTTGTAAGGAAACGTACAATAATACTCTCTTGATGTTCGAGATAAATCGGATTTATTATAGCCGTAAACGCGTTATTGGCTGTAAAAATTGCATGTGATACCAGTGACTCCTTTAATACATCAGAGGGAAGGAATTTATCTATAATTTGATCTGCAAGTAGTTCCCGTTTTCATAGTGTGTAACTACGAGTAACTGCACTCACACAGACTTGTGTTGTTTCATTAGATATGTCAGTGTGTTTATCTCTTCCCTTACAGTTACATCATTTGTACCTTATATATTGTTGCCATTATACTACAATTTGTTTCACTACTGAGCTTGATGTTTTTTCTTAGAATTAAAGCGATTACAATCCCAGTGTTATTTTTATATTTTAGTGAAATTGGTAATAATAATAAATGAAGTATATAATAGTAGGATAGAATATAGACTATAATGGCATTATGATTAGTATGCAAAGTCTTAATTATATAACATGATTTAGGCGTCACATGACAGATGTAAAAAAACTTGTGATGTACTTATTTTAGGGCGAAGATAGAGCGTTATGTAACAAGTAATAAAATAATGAAACTGAGTATTCACTTTTAGATATAAAAGCCTATCAAATGAGATGTGTAACACAGGTGTAATGTCTAGTTATAACAGTTTTCATTAGTGGTTAACAACAGAATTTTAAATCTACAATAAATATTACAGAACCTACATTTTAAAAGTATTATTTTCATGTTTTTCTGAAAAGCAAGTTACAATTTATTTCCATTACACAAATGAAAAATTAGAGGTGCGTGCCTCATCCGTGGACCTACAATGTAGAAGACCGAAATTCTTAACACTGAGTCATTGTATATTGTAGTATCAACAAAGGGCTCCCTTTGGTTGGCGCCATTCTGACCGATACATTGCCCTATGAACCCGTAATCTTAGCTTTTTCATGTCATCGGGTAGTTTGTCGTGTACGCTTTACAGTATACAGAGCAGTGATGGCCGAATGGTTGAAACTCGTCCTCTCAATCGAGGGTACCGAGGTTCGAATCCCAGG
>DWTU01002209.1:0-11824 GCA_018251515.1 Cecropterus confusis | reverse complement strand
ATAGATGTGTTGCTGCCTCCGAGGGCTGAGATGGTTACCTAATCTAAAAGTGATAGTGAACCGGTAACCACACCCTTCCACCAAAACGGACGAATTGTTAAACGCTAGAAATAAGTGTGACGATAGTCGAACCATCCCCTTCCTACCAACTAGTAAATGTAATTACTGAAGTACTAGTCACTGTCGCTCGTGTGTTACTTCCCTTAAAACCCGATTTATTTTTATATACAACACTATTACGGATTTTCTGTTTTAAAATTTTAAACGTTAACAGTCCTGTTTCCACTTTTGTTGCCAAATCTCTTTCAAAACGAGTTTGCGAGATAAATAAAATATTTGGCGCCTTGGGCTCGTTAACGGCATGATTGCTAAAGCTCGGCGCCGACAAGCACAAAAGCTCTCAAATGATTTCGTCCAACGATAATGCTTGTAGAAATGTTGCGAAAATATTAATAGTTACTATGAAGGTATACTGTAATGTTATTCACAGCTTCTTTTACTTTTCACTCACTGTCTATCAGGTAGACAGTGAGAAAACGAATATGATACACTATCACACTATCACTCACATTCTACAAAATGTGTACTTAGTAGGTATATGTGACGATTTGATATTCATGAATTACAAGCAAGGAGTGCCAAAAGGGTCAATATTTTTGTTTGTTGAAATCAAATATTTTTACTTTGTACATAATTCTCATTTTCATCATGATATCAAACTAAGCTTTACTCGTATATATAGTGCCAAGAGTGCCAATATTTATTTTTTTTATTTGACTATCGATATATATGACGACATCTATTTTGCAAATTTTATTTAATTCCGCTCTACATTCTATAAATACTGACTGAAGTAAATGACTTTGATATAGGGACAGATGGTAAAACGCTGTCTTTTCGTCTTAATAAATTTTGCGGTTTTTATTTATTTGCGCAACGAACCCAAAACACACGCGTGTAAGCAACATTAGCGATTCATCAATAACTGCATGTCACACGCTAGTCGTGTTTAGGTATTATGTCACTAGTTATTGTATTACGCGTTTGATGCTATTGTTTCAGTCGTTCACATGGATTACAAAAACATGTGGATTTATGTTTAATCATCTGTTATACGATTCTTCCTGGAGCTATATAATATGAAGGAAAGTGGTGTCGTAAGGGAAAGTGTGTTATGTTATTTGCTATGAAGATTAAATTTTCCTATAAAAATACCATAGATTCTGGGTAATGGAATAGAATCTGTATTTCTAAGCATATCTTTAGCCCCCGAGAATTACCGATCCGAATATAAATCAGAAACCAACATTTAGTTGTCTGCTTAGCCGAGGATGGGGCTTGAAACTATTTGCAAGGAAGATGTCTATTAATCGATTTCAACGGTTGTTGTAGTCTATTGTAAAAGATAGCGACTGTTAAGTAGTTCTATCGTAATAAATCAGTATTTAACGAACTAGCGAGTTGTTTCCTTCGAGAATAATTAGTTTGAATGTAACAATTAATTGATGGTACCCGGTAGACTTTAACTTACAAATAAACCCATGAATTTTTATTGACACACTTCTATACTGCAACTGCTACCTTATTTTTCGTAATCAGTCAATTGGTACTAAACTATGGTAGTTTTTTTTGGGATCATTTGAAAAAACGATGCTGCCACCCCTATTTTTGCAATGGTCTATTACGAGTCTCCTGAGCTCGATGACGTCACAACTCAGCAAAGCACAGCGTTGCGTGCTAATGAAATTCCCAGCATTGTGCGACATGTCCGCTCTGCGCCGCTCACTGTCACTCTCGCGGGCCACATGCCCATTGTTGGCGCCAGTGGTTTGATCGATTGCTTCAACTGTGTCAAACTTGGCATTTTGATAAGGTTTAACTGTTACCTATTCATTGGAAGAAAGGGAGAGGCCAACGGCCAAGCGCTTAAGCTCACGACAATGTCCGTAGCAGACTAATGATAAATGACTGTACCTATCCAAAAAATAAGAGATACCATAACAGTTTTTAGCATTCCTTATTGATGCAATTTAGAGTTATTTTGTATTTTAAGACTTTTAAATAAATGTTACAACAGAACAAACATTATATTAAAATCTGGAAACAGTTGGCTCTTATTAAACTACGTAAGCAAAAGGCAAACCAAATTTCTAAGGACTGAACCTAATATTTTCCTAAAAGGAAAGCTCATAAAGTTACTGCAGCGCTTTTAGCAAAGAGGCTTTCCGCTCCGAACTGCATAGTTTGCTAAAACCTTTTCATTATGAGGAGAATAATGCATAGCTGGCGCACGGCCTCATGCAGGCAGTGACTTATTATTCGTAGATGTTGCTCTTAACAAGGGAATTTCTCATTTAGTTGACTTTTGCAAAGTGCACCCACTTCCAGTTCTTGAGTTGAGGAGAATTATCTGAGAAATTTTGAAAAGACGTGTAATGCAATCTGGAGAGTTTGGGGTTTTGGTAATTTGAAGATATCATGTTTATTTCTGGACTAATTAGCAAATACTGCCTTCAATACTCGCTTGACATGTTTTTATCTTTTTCAAAGTTTTTAGATCAACTTCTTGTTCCCTTCTTCAAGAGTTCGATTTTTGTAATAAAACAAAACATAATATTTTTTACTCTTATGATAATATTCACTTCATCGAATTCACTTACTAGAAAAATCAAGGAAATATTCCTATGACACAGTCTATAACGACACAACCTCACGAGTCGCATGATGACATAATGTCGCCACGCTTACTACGAATCGTATCCGTTTTCTGCGTATCTTCAGCGATACGTATTGCATGTACAACGACTTGGACCGTTGTTGCCGGTTTGCTTGAGTGACAACTTTGAACATATAAAAGCTATTATACTCTTGTTTTGCTTTATAAAATGGAATTTCTGTCAAGTAAGAAGCAAGTAGAGTTTAACTATCCTTAAAACCACGTTTGCGTGCTCATCCACGTGATTTACCATCCTTTTTTTTTAGATTCTTTAGATTCTCTTCCTTAAATGAATCATTTACTACACGATTTGTTTTAATTTACGAATTAATGTGATCGTTTAATTTTCTTTTGTTACTGTACAGAGCATGCTACTAACTTTGATATTTAATGTGTTTCCTGTTCTATTACCCGACTAAGTTGATTTTTTCTCTTTCCAGGTAAGTCGCCGATTTCTTTTTTGCGGATATAATTTCCTTTGATGACTCTGACAAGGTAAACTCTTCGTTTTCACATAAGCGAATGATGTAATTTGGAATGTCATTGTTTCAATTTCATTATGTACACGCAACATTAGATATTAATGGATTTTCGATTAGATGATGAACGTTTGTAAGATTATCAGCAACTTCTGGTAAAACTTTTATTTCTATATTTAGGCAGACACGAAACATAACCTGATGTTATCGTCATTACTTGACTGCCTTTTTAACCATTTATGTGTTAAATAAATTCAAGCAAATTATCTTATTTTTACCCGACTGCGTCACAAGCAGGGTAATTCGAGCGTATGTATGTCCATTTCTTTTGCACGCTCTACGGCCCAAACGGCTAACGGATTGCTTGCGTATAGAAAAAAGATGAGGAGATAATGATTTTTTATCGTCATAATATGGATATCAAATGACGGTTAGTTAATAGGCCATCAAAACATTGGTTTTTAGGTATACCGTTAAATAAACTATTATATAAATTAAAATAAACCCGACTGCTTAATTGTACAATCATGAACCATTTTTACTTGTTACTTTTTTATAATAATTTATACAATTTAGATAATTGTCGTACGTGTACTAAACTTACCCTACCTATATTTCACCGTATCCGTTAATTGTTTTGTGTACATTTTATCGCCAAAAAAGTAAACATGGTTACTGTTGACATTCTAGCTGATTATTTGCCGGGTACCTCTAACTCGGTGTAACATCTAATTCGGTGTTTATCTCGGCACCCGTCGATTGTACGAATATTTATTTGTTCATTACCCGAATAAACATGGTCTGATAAGAAGCTATTAGCATTTTATCTTTTTAAAGAGAAAGCAGGTTGTTCCGAAAACTTGTGCGCCCTTGGTAACATGCTTGAGTAAACACTACAATATTTTATTTGATTACCGTTTTTTGAAATATAACCTACGATGATATATTTAGTTTTAGTGTTTTTATTATAACATTTCATGTCTTACTAGAGATCTTGTCATCCTTACTTAGTTGACTTGGGTCGTTTATCTTATTAGTATGTGGAAATACTAATAGGTTATTTCGATTGTAACGACAATCTTGTCCTTCTTTTGTAATCATCGTTGCAATTATAGTCGGGCATTTGGATAAGTATAGATTTCCCTTCTTTACCTAGCTTACTGACACATGACTATACATAATTGTTCGACACCGATAAGTTATATTATGTATGTCAAATTATCGTTGTTCGAAATCAAGGTGTTTAGAATTGTCTTTGTAATGGAGTATGGTATTGGAATGAATGGAGTCCATAAATATTTCTGAAAGGATCATCGACTATATCATGTACCTGCCTGGTGCGGTGTAACACCCCATACCGTTATGCCATCGGTCATTGTCGCCGCGTTTCGAAACTCAGGTCGGAGGTTGGTTGCCCTCCTGTTGCCTTTTTATATTTTTTATAACTTTCTGTTTACGTTTTTTCATAGCTTCCTTCCTTATTGGGCATTTGAGTAGATTCACATATACAGTTAGGATTAGATGTTAATGTTGGACAAATAGATGATTATTTGAATATAAACGGTAATAAATGCACTTATTTGTTTCTAAGTTTATCTAATGTTATATCAGGTTAGGGTTCAATCATAGTCATCCTGATGAACTTCTTTGCTTCGAAAGCTCTAGATTTTTGTAAGTGAACTATTTGAAGATATTGAGATTTTGATCATGTGTCTTATGAATTTGTTTAGTAATTTGTTGTATAGTAACGTCTCTAACATTGCTTACATTTTGATTTTTGACTGTGCTCATCGCTGAATACTAATGAGCTGTATATGAGAATACCACGTAGTTTATTCAAATTACTTATGGAAGTAGTACTGTAGTTTTTTATACATGGACAGTATGTACTGATGGTAAGTGGGCATCTGTAATCGACATAAAATAATATTAGAGTATTACTTAATGTTAATCACAGAGGAAGGTTGTAGAACCGCTACTACCTTTATGAAAGAGAAAATTCAAGAAGTCTACGTTTTCCCCTTGTCTGAGAAGTTTTAATCAATTAGATTCGAATTGGTGGACCGAATTACCTGTTTTATTAACTGCACCGGATGTCATTTAATGCTTGTTAGTCGTCTGCGACTTGGTTAGGGTTTTGAAAGCAATCAAGTAATTCTATCACTTGTTTAGGTAAAACCGATCGTAACATAATTATTCCACAGCAGTTTTAGATTTCGCATAGCTTAAAGTTTATCATAGCTCGGACCAATCCCACTAGTTAGGAATTCGAGGCACAGTCCGCTTACATAACATTAACCGGTGTGTCTCGTGCCATTGTAGACTTTGTGTGTACATGATAAGGTTGTAGAGCTTAACGATTTAGCCAGTTCTCGGACTAGTCAAGGACGTAATGGCGTGCCTCTTGTTTTAACGGTTTTAGGATTCCGTCGCGGGAGGTTTTTGACCATTATTTATGTGTGTGGAATTGGGTGACATGAATGGGATAATATTCCAATACTTTATTATGGAAAACCGCCAATTTACTCAATTTTACTGCAATGAAAGACTTCTACAATGACAAAAAAGCATAAAATGTTTGATCTATTCGGATTTTTTATCGGGCATTTCATCTTCTCGAACAATTTTATCGTTTTTTATTATAGCATTTTCCAGCGATTGCAATGATTCACATTGCCAAAATTCACCTTGTATGTACCTATATGTGGTCGTATACTATGACAGTTTGCGATTGTGCGTGTGACCAGTTTTTTCCACGCAGTGCGGCCGAACCTCCGCTCCGTCCCCCTCTCCGAAAGCACGGTGTCCTCTACCGCGAAGGTCGTACGAATTTGTATTTCAACAACATGTCGGTGTGGTGTGCCGTGTGGCCACCGGATGTGCGGCGTGACAGGTTACATATATGTGACATTGATTGTTTTATTCGTTTCTTATTGTTCCTCAATAGTTGCCTTTGACAACGACATGGATTTGGGCTGGTCTTACCCTACCAAAGTTGTGCAAGTTACAAGAACTGTATACACCCAGATATGTGGACATTTTAGAAGCACGTTATTCACCATATATATTTGACGACCCACGTGGTGGAACGGTCACCATACCGGTCTGACACTCAGTGGGTCCCGGGTTCGATCCCCGGCCGGACAGACATCTGAATGATGAGTTTAGATTTCTGTCTGGGTCTGGGTGTTTGTGTATTCGTCTTTGTGTGTCCATGGCATCCACGACACAGGAGAAAATCCTACTGTGGGGCTACGAGTGTAAAAAGCGTATATATATATACTAACTGACCCGGCGAAGTTCGTACCGTCAAATGTGTAAAAGTGCTATAGCTAAAATATATACGAAAAATACACATTATTTTGATCTATTTCCTATCTATTTTCAAAGCAAGCATGGTCTTTATCAGCTTGTTTTACAAAAAAATACTCGTTAAACTGCTGTTTCTGCTAAATATATTGGTAAATAATATTCGCAGAAAGCATAAACAGATAAACCCAAATACATCGAGTATGGAGGTAGATACTAATAATTATTCATTACAAGATTGAGGACGACATACAAGAAGACTAGAATTACACGCCAATATAAACCTAAAAATAGTAGTAATAGTAAACATTGTCGCGTATTCATAATTCCGGTTTGTCTAATCATTTGACTAACGTAGTATACACGCTACGTGCACGTAACTAAGATGCTATTATGTCCTTTATGTTTATTGGAGTAAGGGTGATTTTTGTGTGAGGTTGTTCCGTAATCAGCTGTGACACTGTTTCGCTCAGTTGTCACTAATTAATACGCATACACGTTATTTAATTAGTCCTCGATAAGGACCCGGGCTATAATGATAATGGTCGATGACCTTTAGCTCGCAGTTTAAATCTATTTAGGATAATCGCGTCCTTTGGATAATTTGCTAATCAGTATATACTATGCCTATCTGCCATTACGTCTTTCATAAATTAATTCCATCATAATATTTGAGATGTTTTAAGATTTGCTTAAAATAAGGTTTCGAACTGACGCATGTGCAGTCCGTTTTACCGCTGAACTGCACGTTTTGTACCATACTCGTGAAGTTATGTATTATATAAAAAAATAGAATGACCTACACGTTATTGAAATAAAACTCTGAAATGTCTAAAATTAGCGACTCTACTTCTATTTAAGTGTATTTCCACAATTTCAATTGATTAATTTAATGCAACAACCTTACTTAAAAGATCATCCAATTGCTTTACCAAAATTACTGGTATGAAAATCTTCACGATTATAAATATTCCACCTCCTCAAACTCGTCGCGTTTAATTTTTTGTTTTGAGTCTTTTCTACATTCGCTTTATACTATAGGTATAATATTTTAAAAGGCGAAACTATTAAACAAAATTTCGAGTTTTAATATCTTTCAACTTCGGCTCAATAAAAACCAGTCATTTCTAATCAGAAAAAAACACGTCAATAAATTTAATTTGTATAGATTTTTTCATCGTATAGATAAGTTTATCTTCATTATATACTAATGTTAATTTAATTAAACTCTATTAAGAAAACCTTCTAGAACACTTTAATTTTCGTAATAGATCAAACAATTAAAGATCCAATTTGTACATACTTGCTAACAATGTTTTAACGGGATTTAAATGCCTTTTAATTATTATGCTCATCACTGATTACTGTAATATCAACTGTCGTAATAAAATGCATTTTTACAGGTTTGAACGTAACAATAAATTGAGATTTAATTAATCACTTAGCTGTACTGTGCGGTTTCTCCCGCATTAAATATAACCAATTTAAATTGTAATAATAACTTTTTATAAAGTAATGACAATGTTCTTTTGATAGACTGTAATGGAAGACAAACGAAATATTACTACAAGAGGCGGGATAAAATATATATATATAAGTTTAAATTTAGTAATTTTTTAATACGATTTTAAATACACAGATTAACTTATAAACAATAATCCTAAAAATTGCTATTATTACTCAATTTCAACCCTCCTATCTTTTTTGCAAATATGTGTTATGAATGTCTATTCCGCGTGTCTACGAGGACCTTTCATTTATATTAAAGGTATGAATAAAATTTACATTCTCACGTCTCATGAAATTCCCCGTAATTATAGATCCAATGAATATGACGGAATATAGCTCACAAAGCTCGATAGTTTTCGAAGGCCCTTCTCCGAGAGAAACTGACTTCACAATATATTTTTTCTGATCTAATGGATAGTCTGCAAGCGTGATAATTCGGAAGAGCATAAGATGTTCCAATTGAAAATACAGTCGTTTGAAAGGCGCATCGGTAATAATGTAATGAACGATACTATCCAATGCTTACTGTTTAGCCGGCTAAGGATTCAGGTCATGGCGATGCGTTAGGGTTGGCTTACTAAAAATTATCATTACATTAACACTTTGTAATTCTTTCTTGTAAAATTAAACTAACAAAAGGCCCCATTGTCCATATCTATTTCTGCTTAATAATTGTGAGAAGGTGCCGCTGGTGGTTTCTGGTGTGAAAGATGTGATAAAGGAGACAATTGGCATATCTGAGGCATTCCAACTAAGTCCTGAGGGATAGCAGCTCATCTGTAGCCATCCTCAAACCTTTAATCTTATCAGGGCTGATTGGGGATGTTTATGGGCGGCAGAGGCTACCGTCAGATGGACTACATGCTCATGTGCTACTTCTACATTATAAAAAAGGGATGGGTGCCCTACTTGAACTCAATTGAAGAAATGTTTTTATTAACCCTGAGGACCAAATAGGAATGTTCCTTAAGTATCTGTGTTGCCTCTCCTCACAAACCACACACGCACATCAGTGTTTAACACTGCTGTTATAAGATGTGGCGGACGTGGCTCTGAAGTCTACCTACTTACCGTCTTTGAATTCTCTATAACGTACTTCATAACTAAACCACTTTAGATAAACGATAGATAATATTTAATACTTAGATAAAAACGTGAAACAGGGTAAATAGGTACGATCATAATAAATAACGGTTTAATGACCTAAGCCATCTATGACGAATCACCAATAAAATTTCCACGTAAGGCTATCATATTTCGATCGCGCTTTAAAATAGGGTTCAATCGTTTCGCTTATAATTAATTGGCCCTTAATGGCATATGTCATCCGTAACGGGCCAGCAATAAAATGTTCATGCAACATGTTTGTTTCTTGATTAGGTGATGTTTGAACGGATTAAATGTTTTCATAATATTATGTACTAATACACATCGCATAAAAAATATGACTTACTTTGACGGTCATGAAAATGTAGCGAAGAAATTTGCGAACTTGGGAGTTCTGGAAAAAGGTTATCAATAAGTACGTAGAGTCATACGTACAGGGCCAGAGAGGCAGACTAAGACCTATGCTCTTTTCACTATAAGAGGCACTCGCAACCTACGATAAAACTCTTAAAAACTAGATTTTGGACCTTTTATACTTTTCAGATATTTGATGTTCCACATTAAACATTAAAGGTTTCCATTTTTTTCGAAATAAAAAGTAAATCATGAGACGATTATTGTTTTTAAATGTAGTGTTCTACAATTTTATTCATATGCTACATTAATGCCATCCTTATTGTTTTCGATTGTTTCCTTCAGCGCGCTAATGGTTTATGAGAAAGCTCCCTGGCGTCTGGAGCTTTTTGAGCAACGCCAACTGTGTAAAGCTTTAGTGCGGGTAAAGCAATGCTCTTAGCCTGGCGGAGCTTTGAGTAACTCTATACCTTTTGTGTTGTATATGACTGCTTTGAAAAAGCTATACATGGTGTTGGAATTCGAAAATGTTATTCCGAATGCTCAGATTTCAAGAGTATAGGTGACATTCAATTAGTATAACAAGATAAAATGATTTAGATATGCTTATAAGTTATTAATGATGTCTTTGAGATTTTATCAAGAATTAAAAGTGTTTAAGAGATTTCGCCGTTTGAATTTAATAATAACACAATGCAGAAAAGCTTATTTTACAGAAGAACCAGGTATACATTGAACGATGCTTCTCGTTTTGCTTTTTTTTTTTTTTATTTAAGTAAAATAAAAATTAGAAAAGCTTTTTTTAAAAAAGAAACAGGTATAATTTTAATTATAATTTTTGTTTTGTTTTTTTTTTTTTTAATTAAGTTGTGCGGTTATTGATGCAAAGCACCGAATTTGATTTTAGTACGTGTGACATAACAAAACAATTTTTTCGGTTACATGGTAATTTAAAATACATTTAATTCCGACATGAATCTGGTGAAGGACAACATTGATATAAAATTTTCGAACGTTATTAACGTTACAAACATTTTGCTTGTCTTTATATTATTGGCACATGTCGTAGGAGCGTTATGGGCGGCGCAAAAACAGGATAAATGAGCCACGCGCGACCGTTAACATGAGTCACTCCGACGCCACTAAGGACGATTTTGTTGTATTAGGCTGCCTTCGCATACGGAGTTTTTTGTGCATCTATCTCTACTAATATTATAAAGCAATGTGTATGTTTCGTTGAACGCGCTAATCTCAGGAACTACTGATTCTTATAATAAATTTTATTGAGGTAGGTTTACATATAATTTTAAGACATTAATAAAGAGACATCCATACACATAACGAAAATGAAAGTATTGCGTGTCTGTACATCGGATATACAAAAAAAAAACAGAATAAGTAAAAGAAAATTCAATAACTTTCAGACTGTCTGTCAGTTTCAAATCGCATCAAACCGGACTTCCCGAATTTAATATAAAAGGTTGATATTACAATTATAGTCTATATATATTTTGTTTTGAGTCATTTAACCTATCTATTCTATTGTAAGTTATTAGAATTTAGAGTTATGTTATATTGTCTAGTAATAAATAAATAACCGCACGTCGTAGCATACTGCTAAGAACGAAAATAATTTAAATGAGCCATACGTGATCGTTAACATGAGTTATTTCGACGACACGGATTTGCATTCGGACTTTTAATTGAACTAATATGTATTTTTTCAAAGGAGTCATGCATGATATTTTAACAGGGTGCGCTACTTCAACGTCCTCAAAGAGCGGTTTCATTACGTTAATCTGCATTAAGACCGAAAATCAACTGTAAAAACTGAACAGATAAATAACGCAGCATTGAAATTAAACGCGTCTATAACGCCTCGTCCGTAAGTACTTTAACGGTTTACATTATTGCAATTTACTTTGCGATAACGTCTTTTTAACGTGTGAGCATCTGTTGTTCAAGTACCTAATAAAATTATGAGTCTATCTATGCGTCAATTTATGAACATAATTCTTCATTTTTGAATAGCAAATTGTAACGTAGCCATAAGCTACGTTTTAATTTTGCTTTTGTCTATAAATAACACACTTTCTACACTCACAGTCCTTTAATAAATTTGGACAACACATAGTCCCGAATGTAATGGTCATAATACATAGTGAGACAAGTACACAAATATTCAGACCTAGAACAGAAATCTGAGTGCATCCATGCACTTTTTATTACTCGACTGCGTCGAAGGGTAAAGGGTTTCGAACGTATGTATGTATGTTTGTATGTAAGTCCATTTCTTTGACACGCGCTACAGCCCAAACGGCTTGACGGATTATGACATATAACATATCAC
>DWTU01002208.1:0-11826 GCA_018251515.1 Cecropterus confusis | reverse complement strand
AAGGAAGTTTCTTACTTTCTTACGATTACGGTAAGGAACTTCATCTTACTCTTTCTATGGGTGATTCCGAGATCCATACGCATTTTTTATTTCTGCTCTACACATCCATGGTTCAAACTTATTGTGATCACAGTGAAAAATCTTAAGAGAACAAATGATCAGAGAGGTGCAAATTAGTCTTGAGCTAATATACCCGAATCGAATGATTATGGATCCCTCTAGGTGCGTGTTCAAATATTACCTTAAAATACAATGTGCATTTATTTCTACCATATGACGGTACATGTCAATTTACATGTAAATTATGTATAAGTACATATGAATAAAATTTAAGTGTCTGGTGGTAATATAAAAAAACAGTTTTTTACCAAATTCATATGGAACATCAATTACGAAAATTTTCGACTGTCTGTCTGCCTGTTTGTTCCGGGTAATCTCTGAAACCGCTGGACCGATTTTGACGGGACTTTCACTGTTGGATAGCTGTTGTCATAAAGAGCTGATGTCTACTTCTATTTTAGTAACTTTAATAAGGATTTTTCACAAAAACTCGTTACGGCCGCTAATGTCAGTTGTAATCAGTCCTCTTTGAAACAATGCTATAATGTTAAAATTGTATAAGATCTACAACTTCGGCTGTATGTAACGTCATGTGCATGTCGAGTTACAATTTTTAAACGTGGGTTTAATCGCGGGGCTCAGCTTGTATTAAATAAAACATCATACATTTAACAGTGGCGACTCAATCGCATAAATGTGAGCGTCGTTGGCTGGAGATGCGATTACGTATACCGTTTTATTTCTAGAAGCAATGTGCGTACGAGAAATACATTATAACATGGTTTAAGGGAGTGTGAAAATTCAACAGCAATTATGAATCTCGTGAGAGTTGGCGGTTGTTTTAAAAGGTGTGTAGAATTAGTAACATTATAATGCAAACTTGTGGTTCTTCTTCTCGTGTCCATCACTAGGATGGAGACAATTGTGTTAAGGTCAACTTGGGTAACTTTGATGATTACCTCGGATTTGGAATGGAACGGAATAACCTTATTATATGTTTTGTTGATTCATAGTGTTTTTTATACCGACATTTTGAATTTTTAACGATATTTCCGAGTATTATAAAAAAAAATATGCTTTATAAAGCATTCAAAGTTACTTTAAGATTTGGGTAACTTTGAACTCTTATACTAAAACTAGTAACATTGTTAAAACATTAAAACAAAAAACCTGACTGCTTAAAACGAAATTTTTGTTCATAATGATACATTTAATGTAACGCTTAATAGGATAGGATAACGTTTTCGTCAAAATAGTCAGTTAAAAGTATTACAATATTGTCATGGTAATAAGAAAGGCGTCACTCCCCCTTTTTCCCCTATTTACAGGCGCCAATTTTTTTTAATTATATATCCTACGTCACAATCCGTGAAGCCGTTTGGTCTGTAGCGCGTGCCAAAGAAATGGACATACATATAAACAAACATACTTACATACATATATACATACATACGCTAGATAAAAATTACCCTCCTTCTGACGCAGTCGGGTAAAAATGGAAGTATGAAACCAGTCTTATTCAAAGTTACAAAGAAATTAAAAGTTACCCAACTTAACTATATCATTTATTTAATTGAAATTAGTTATTAACGTTTTTTTTAATCCTTTGCGATCCCACTGCTGGGCACGATCTTAACTTCAAGCTAGAGCGGCTTAGACCGTAGCTCACGACGATGGATAAGTATAAATCGGTAAAGTCAACCAACCTGTCCTGTGCTTTTAGGGTGCAATATACATTGATAGCAATATTTTAAAGAACTGTCATCAAAGATGCATCTAAATCTCTTTACGGCATTTTTCTTCTAAGTTAAAGTGATAATTGTAGTATGCACATAACTTCGAATAATCAGTATGTGCCTGGGATTTAATCTCGGCAAACTTCAAAGGTCAATTATCAAACCATTAAACTTATAGCTGTAGTTTATTATAAAAATGTTGAATATAACATTAAAGTATATAATTTACTATATTACAAACACTTCGAATACAAGGACAGCATTTTATTTAATCTCCGAGTTACCGGAGTTTTGTTTAATCGAGTGCCTGTTTAAACAACGTTGTTTAAATTATTTATTGTTGAAAACTTTCGCTTTTGAAGTGACATCGCTGCTTAAAGCTTGAAATTCCGTGTGTCAAAGCAAAAATTCACGCCACTTTTTAATTGTTTTACGCGACCGTGATGATATGCTTTAGCGTCGACATTTTCCAAATTAATTAAACGGCATAATTTAATTTTTGGCGCAGACAGATGTTAGATACCGTGTGTTCCTCGCGCCATGATGCGAGCGGAATATTTATGTTGACGCTGTACAAAACGAATTTATTATTTGGAACATTAAAGTGAAATTATAATTGTAACGTTACAACAGAACTTTGCTTTTCAGTTTTGTTTTTTAATAATATTAAAGTAGCAAACGAGCATGCAGTCCACCTGATACTAGTACTCATATGTAAACAATCCCATATAAGAGCGGAGTCTGAAGTTTAGACACAGTAGCGTTGCTAACCCTGAGGACTAAGTTAGAAGGCCTCGGCCTAATTATATCTCCCTGACTACAGCCTTCAGACTAAGTTACAGCAACGCATAACACTGTCATAATCTGTTATTAGTTAGAAATAGGTATGGCGCTGGTGCTTGCAGAGTAGAATCACAAAGAGTTCTACCACATTTGCATTTCGATTGTTGTTGGAGCTAATATATTTGTGTTATTTTTATTTTAAAATTCAGTCTAAATACGCGGTAGCGTGTTGCCAAGATTTCGAAAAAGAATGTTAACACAGCATTTAATGTTATGTGTATTACACGATCCATTTGGAACGACTTTTGATCCTTTAACAACTCAAAATCTTTTCAAGCATGAAATATGGTACATAACTCTTTACATAAATATGTGAGTGATATTTCATACTCAAAAAAATATGTCAGTTTACTACTATTATTTTTATGATGGAAAATTATGAAATATTTAATAATATTTAATAGTAAAAAATGAAGGTTGTTATTCTATAGCGAATTAAATCTAACAAAATACTCCATTATTGATAGATGATAGTAGATAAGATGGTATATTTGTCTTATTTTTAATCTAGAATCGTGGTAATGCGTGTACCAAATTCAAGCAAAGCAGTCGGTGTTTGGGGTTCGTGGGGACTAAGATGTTCGCCTCAAATTCAAGTCAGCCGACATCGACTCTTCCAGCGACATGAACTGGAATCCACATGAGCTTCTTCACGCTAGAAATAAGTGTACGGTGATATCTCCCCAGTCAAATCATAATTTATTATTCTATTATAGGAAAAAGTATATTCTATTTTCATACCAATATTAAATATTCACAGAAATAAAAGTATTTACAACCAATAATAAATAATCAAACTAAACCATTCTGCGTTTTTTTTCTAATAAAACAATAAATTAGTTCTACTTGTCAAAACTAAATTATTGTAAATTTGTATGTCGCATTTTTTTTATAAATGTATATATAATGAGGTCGCTGGTTAAACCACATTCGTATTACTCCATATACATCACTACTTTCCTTAAGTAGATACGTACGAACCACATCCCCAAAACCACTCTGACCACACGATACAATCAAGACACGTAACATTTATTTATTAGCAAACAGAATCACGCCCACGATATCAGTTGAAGGATCAGTCGAGACCGACCCTTGCAAGATGTCGGTGAGATAACTGTAAATCTAATTGAAACATCCCAGGAGGGTCTAAGGGATACTTTTAAGTTTGTGTATAAGTTATGTGTATGTCGTATTGCCATAGTTTGGATAGCTTGGAAAGTTTAGTTGAGGTACTTACAAAAGCATATCTATTATATTGATTGTAGTAATATAAATTTCCTGTTAACTTGGCAACATGCTGCCGCGTGTTTTGTTTTTAATCTTTATGATAGTATCATATAATGGTTACTGCTAGATGTTACATTAACAATAATTATATGCATAAAAATCAGAAAATAGAGTTCTTTCGTGAAAGTGATAAGCGATAGATAATGCTAATGACGACCGATAATAAGCACAATGTGTATCGGACACTAATATATGACATGCAAAGATTCGGTCGGATTACTGACCTGTGGAAACCTTATCGATTTATTATTATCCCCATTTGAAGGTAGTAGAACTCTTTGTGGTTCGACTCCGGAAGCACCACCGCCAAACATATTTATTGCCTCATAACAGCATTACTATGTTCTGGTGTGGTAAGGGAAATTTATACCTATTGTAGGCGTTTCCAACTTAGTATTCAATGGTAGCAACGCATCTGTGGCTAATCTCGGGTAAGACTTTGATCTTATCTGGGGTTGATTACAGATGCCCATGGGCGACAATGGCCACTTACCATCAGATGGACTGCATGCTTGCCACATCCATGTTATACAAAGAAAAATATACATAAATTCATACTAATGGTATCCTGAGATAATTCGTGTGTTATAAATTCGTTTTATATATTTTTCTGTATAATTGATGATAGACTTTCTACACTCGTAGCCTCACAGATGGATTTTTCCTTTGTAGTTGGTGTCATGGACGCACAGGAAAATGAATACACAAACAAGTAGACTCAGAACAGAAATCGAAATTTATCGTTTAGATATCTATCTGGTGAGGAACCGAACCCCAAAAGCTTTGCTTGTCAGACTGGTATATTAACCACTCTGACAGACGGAAACATATATAAATAACATCGTCCAAAATTTTATTATACTATTCGAACCAGAATCGAAACAAAGCATTTTCTTTTATATTATATTACCTAAAGCTATTAACGATGAAAAAATCTTAAAAGAGAGTTTATGAAATAGAATTATTAAGAATTGTTAGAAATTGCGGAGTGACACAATTCGTTTGCCAAAAATATGATACACGAGAATTCTACACAAATGTTTCGAAGTTACAAAGTTTCTTTGTCATTCTTCGACTTCCTATTCATACAACAGTCCAGTTTTAAAGTTTATATGAAATTTATTTTCTGTTATGTAACGGAAAGCATGCAGGCAACTCTATCAAGTGGTCAAAGCTTCTCAGATAATATTATAAGGACAACTAAGTTTGATAAAATGTGGTATAATATGTTTTATACTTTTTATTAATATTTATTTATCACAATCACAGTATTAACCTATTATACAATTATTTTTTGTGTTCCAGAACGACTGACTTGACAACCCCAATCACAATGTCTCTTCTTTTTTAAGTCACTTATATATGAGGCTCTTTTATATATCAGGCGACAATCTTATTCCTCGGAGTAGCAGCGCACCTGTATTCGACTTCAGATAGAACCCCTGTTCTATATGAAGTTGCTTACAAGTGTTCCTGGGCGGCAGTTACCACTTACCATCAGGTGAATATGAGATAAAGAAATGAATATATATAAAATTGTTGTAATAAGTTTCCATATACTATACTCGTACAAGATCCCTTACATATATAGTCACAGGCCAATGGTTTTGATAACAGTTGAGATGCCTCCTATAAGTAATTTCTGTGGTTTTGTTCGGTAACCATTTAGGTTTATTGCCTATTCAAATGTACCAAAACGGCAACTGCGTGGATAGGTTCAAAATTTGAGAACATGTGTATTTCCCTTGCTTTGTACGTTTTTATCAGATTGAAGTAGCATACGAGCATGCAACCCACTTTATGGTAATTGGTAACCGCCACCCATTGAAATCTATAAAACTTCATTTACAACAGGCGACATAGCTAAAGTGTGATCGAACACACATGCGTTGCTACTCCCGAGGACTAAGATGGTCGCCTTATATAAACGCTTTCTACACTCATAGCCCCACAGTAGGAATTTCTCCTGTGTCGTGGGTGCCATGGACATACAAAGAAGAATACACAAACACCCAGACCCAGAACAGAAATCTAAATTCATCATACAGATGTTTGTCTGGCCGGGGATCGAACGTGGGATCCACAGCGTGTCAGACCGGTGTGGTCACCGCTCCGCCGCGCGGGTCGTCATTCGTCACATCGTCAAATGGGATTAATTGAATGATAATAAAGCTATATTAGTTCAATTTTTATTTTAAAAACCGCCCCATGAACCAAGTTCCAGGTTTAGTATACGGATTTTGAAATTTACTAGTAGCGTCTGACCAAAACTGTTTTTTACGACCGAAACCGAATTTCAGCAAAGTTCTCAGTTTCGGCCGAAACCGAAACTTCCTTACGAGGATCATGTTTTGACGAAAAAATAAAGAAAACGTTATTACAATCCGTCACTCTCAGTGAGTATTCAGTCTTCGACATTTTCACTTATTGATAAATAATGAACATAGATACCTCTCATTTAAGAAAAAAATATTAATTGCGTCTTAACAATACTTACAATACGTGAGGTATTTATTTGAGTAGATCTACCTTCTTTTGAATATTATTAGTGTTTAAAGAAAATAACAAAAATAAAACCGACTTCTATGCCACAAAAAATTAAAAAAGTAATCAAAACATATTATGTTGGTTTAGTACATACACAGTACATGGTCCCGAAGTCAGCGCTCAACATATTTCGGTAGATCACGACGACGAAACTATGCCCTATAAGGATATGAGCGCCTACTTCCAAACTATATACTGTTTAAGTAATTAACCAACATGTATTTAAATTATTTTTTACTCTTTTGTAGCATAGAAGTCGGTTTTATTATTAAATTAAAAACACCTGACACTATATACTAGTTAAAATTAGTCCACTCATTTAGTTAAAATTTAACAAATTAGTTGGGTATGACAGGTTACAAATAATACTCTTTGAAATATACATCGCATGCTCGTAAATAAAATATGCATCTGCTTGGATTATAGCAAAGCACAGTTAGTGATGTTATTTGAATCAAATCAAGAGAATTCAATAATTTTGCTATTTGTATTTTTGTGCTATAGACAAATTTTTATACATCATTATTTCCTGAACAACATTAACAATAGAAATATTGACTTATTACATCAACACTATGGTTCTTGATAAAAGTGCAGTATATTGAAATTTGTATGTTAATTTAGAGGAACATAAATACTATACATACCATATTCTCCAAAATTGATGAGTGGTATATCATAAGTCCTTGCACAGTACTGTGCTAATCTGATGCCCGCCCATATAAGCAGCAGTCCTAGTGTGGAGTCCAACATAAAATTCACTATGTACCTGCAATCAAAAAAAGAAACTGAAAACCAAGCTCTTTTGTAACATTATTTTGTTTTTTACAATTTGTCTCCAATAACCCTTTGATATATATATTATGGGATGCATTAAACAAAGTTGGTCCCCAATCTTGTGACTTCTGACATTCCATTTCATAACTCCACTAAGCTAAGCAACATTGTCATAAAAAAAATTACATGGAAAAATTTTGCTCAATTAAGATTTTGATGCTTACATGCTAACAAGGAAAGTTGAGATGTAAAAATCTGAATATATTCACAATTTCTAACAACTTTACTAGTTGTTATGTGATGTTGTGTTGTTGTGTGATTAAGAACAATACAGTACAAACTACCAAAATTATAACCAGATTAAAAAATGATTGGATATAATTTTGGTAACAATTTTTTTTTGTGAACAATACAATGTCATAAGATATTTAAATAAGTTATTTGTTATGTCCTTTCATATGATACCCCACTTGTTAATATTAAACAATATCTTGTAAATAGCTTTACCAGTTTTGATAAAACAGGTTTAAGAACGAGCACCTGGAAACCTGCTATTTAACAAAAAACGTATCCAATCGGTTCACCCATTTAGGAGCTACGTTTCCACAGACAGACAGACATAACAGTCAAACTTATAACACCCCTCTTTTTGCATCGGGGTTAAAAAGATGCAAATGAAAACAATGTGTTCTGAAAAATGGATCATATAAATATGGATATTTCATTACAATATTAGATAAACGATCTAAAGTAATATGCACCAAGCAATGCAATACAATTCTGTAATTCCAGTATTACACACATTGCACATTGTTCCCTTTCAGCCTCAGAAAGAGATCAAACACAAAATTTCAGGTAATTGACATAAATACTTGACCTTCTCCTAAATTACGCCTATTTACTACTCCTAATAATGTAGTCTTATCATGTAGAGAATTAGGAAGTGACAACTTCTTGCTAGAAATCCCCTTAATATCCACACACTTTCTTAAAGTAAATGCAAACACAATTTTATTATTTCCACAAATTGCATCTAGTCCTTTTTATTTTCCTCAACCAATACATATAATTCGATATCGAAAGGATAATTGTTCTAAGACAATTAAAGGCACTTGAATTTAATATAAAGCAAACCCATAATGACAGCAACCACTTGGCCTTCACATATTAATCATTTACGTGAGAATGGTGCCACACTAACCAGGTGCAGGGGTTCCCGGTGAGGTGGGGTGACAGCCACACATTAGCTGCATGTATGATGAGCGCTCCGAGGCCTTGCTTTGATGTATCATAGAACCATATAAGCCAGGGGCGCCTGGCATATCGTGGTTCACAGAACCTTTTACCTGTAATAATGCATTCATGTAATAAAAATTCTGCATTCCAGTATATTGCACATAAAAATGTATTTTGGATGACCGAGAATATGTAATAGTCGAAATTACTTGAATTTTTAGAATTTTTGTCTGTATTTGAAATAGTCCTATATTATTATGGTCCTATATCTGTATTTGAATAGTCCTTTATTAAAGTTATATTTACTACTTATTTCATAAAAAAATTACTGTAGAAAAAGTTGTTACATTTTTAAAATGTGTTGTAAGCCAACGGCTGCAAGTATTTTGGAAATAGTTTTGTTAACATATTACTGCTTTTTTTCTTATTTAGTTGTAATTTAATGTTTGGAGATTTTACCAACCTATTTTACGGATTGCTATTCATAATGATCCATAGATCTTATGAACATTTATAAGGAGAATATAACATGTAACTCACATAATTAAATTCAATATAGTTAAATGTATATTTGCTTTAATGTTAGTAGTGTACGATGGCATATGGTAAAATACCATACGGCAGAAAACCTTGACCGTAATCTTAAAGTTACATCCATAAACTTGGCACTTACCTATGAGACAAGTAAACGCAAGGACAGCCAACAAAAACTGCATAAACCAACCGTACGTATCCGTAAGAGCATCCTTAGAGCAGTGGAGCTCTGACCAATAAACATAATCGGAGCTATTATTCATTTTTCATTTCCCTTGAGAAGTCTTTTTAACTATATTACATGATATTAAAGTTTGTATTCGCGATAAATATAACTTCATTTATATCTTGTAAAGTAAAGAAAACCTTCTACGCACTCATCATACTTCAATAAAATTCCGAAAAGTAATAAATAATAATATAAATATCCAAAATATTAATGCAATAATGTAAATCGCAATATTTTTTGACGTGACGTAAATAATTTAATTTGGTTTGTTTAATTTTGTCTGTTGAATTGACAATCTTGACATTGACACTTTTTTTATTTTGTAAGCTCCTTATAAGGAAACAATAATTAATGTCCAATACTAAACTCCTATTTTTTATTATTATTATCAAACTCTCATTCTCAAACTTAACTCAAACTCTCAACCTCAATTATCACATTTAAGGCAAAAAAAAAAAAACTTTGAAGATAATAATATTTCTGGTACATAATATATTTTCATAAAATGGACTGGTAACATTATAGATTATAGATGCACAGAAGAACTAAATCTCTAGGGCCTATGCACAGCGCTGCGGGGCCGCAAAACTGAACCTGTGTTCCCAACCGTACGATAATTGTCGTACATATACGATAATTTAATAATAACATACGATGTATGATAGTACACTATAATCTTACAGTAATTTTTATTAGGAAGTAAGATTACATTTTTTGTTTTGGGCATTACATTTTGTGTTGCTCATGTAATATCTGAGATGAGATGACGTATTGTTTGGTCGTCAAATATTTTATGAAGTCGTTTTTTGCTCGTGAAATATTCTGTGATAACGTTTTTTGTTTTGATCGTCAAATTGGATGCAGCGACATAGTACATTATTGTACGATAATTTTGATCCAATAATTCAAAGTACGATAATTTTACGGCTGTGGTACAATAATTGCCTGGCTACAGGTTGGGAACACTGACCTGAACTATTCACTATTGCCGCCATTTTTATTGTATTATGATTCATACGTACAATGCTATGAATTGTAAAATTTAACGACAAACTAGAGAAAAGCAATTGTATTGTATTATATTTTATACTGTACCAATATCAGAAATATTTTTTTGCATTACACAAGGCTCCAGTATTTCCTGTTGCGGGTAAGTGATTACTTGATATAATATTGTTTTAACGTAGACAGTAGTGTATTGAAAACTTGACGTCATTTGTATTGATTGCAGCCGGCGCTGTTTTGAATATTAGTTGTTCATTAAATTAGTGTTGAATTTACGAAGAGTTCATGCTACACTTTGGACCGTATGTTTTGCAGGCTAAACCGTAATTTATCTCTACATTTCTTCTATAAAGCGCTCTACGTGCAAAAGTTTGGTTATGTGTCTAATGTTTGTTCATTGTTGTATAAAGTTGTAGTAATTTTTCGAGTCATTTAACTTTACCTTTGGAAAAGCGCAAATCATTATATCCAAATATTAATTTGGAATTAGCGGGTACCTGTATAGCATTTTTTATCCTGACGAACAAAATGTACTAACTCATTGGCCCTTGACGTTTTGATATTAGTCGCTGTTATGGACGAATACTCAGTAAATTTTCATGTATAGTTGATATGAGAAAAACAAGTAAAACATTAAAGTATATGTTGGAAAATTACTACTAACTAGTAGAACCGTGCCCACTTCGTTGGGCATTAAAAAAAAAATTGGTGTGGTTCTTAGTACTAAATGTGAGGGATTATTACCCAACAACACGTAATTTATATATATTAAGATTAAGATAAGCTATCCTTTCTTCAAGTTGGATCAAACTGCACATGGTGTGCAAATTTGATCGAAATCGGTTCAGTTGTTTAAGAGTCCATAGCGGACAAACAACTTGGCAAGTAATTTGTATAAATATATGCTATCCTATCTTTCAAGTTGGATCAAACTGCAAACGGTGTGCAAATTTGATTCAAATCGGTTTTGTAGTTTAGGAGTTCATCACGGACAAACGATGTGACATGTAATTTATATATATTATAAGATAAGAAAGACAAGATAGATTTCAAAGATAGCACCGGACGACATATAGTGGACGCGATAGATATAAAAACGGGCGTAACAGAAGAAAAATATACATGATGTGTATGCAAAACGAACACGCCTGTGTTGTTACAGAAAATAAAACACAAAAAACATGTCATGTTGAAAAATGGACGACGTTAATTTATATTTTTTAGTTTATCTGGAAAATGATTCTCAAAAGATAGAGAGTTACAAATTACAAGCTTTATTCTAACTTGCAATTATTGTATGTTTACATAAAATCTTCCATCAGATTGAGCTGAACTTTGCAATCATCTTTAGCCCTAATGCAATTATAAAAAATCAATATTGTGCAATTTTATTTGTAAACTAAAAGTTTGTCGCGAAAATAAATCTAATAATCACAAACTTGTCTTTAGTGCATTAAAATAAAAGCTATTTTAAAAAAACGTGTGTGTGCAGTTCACACACTGCAGAAGTGAAACTTAATAATAAATAATAACAAACCACGCTGACATCTTACTAAAAAGCTGTAATAC
>DWTU01002207.1:0-11830 GCA_018251515.1 Cecropterus confusis | reverse complement strand
TAGAAATTTTAAAAATATAATTACTCGTGACAGGCCCAAAATAATACAATTGAAAATAACTAAACTAAAACGTGAAATATATACAATTAAAATATACATCTTAAAATTAAACACAAAAAAGAAAACAAAAACTCTATTAAAAATCTAAAGAAATATCTAAATTACGGGTAAAAGAAAGGGTCCAAATCGCTGCCTCTTGGGAGAGACCCAAAGATGCTGGCAGCGTTTTCTCTAAAACATTCAAATTAAAACTATTCATTTGTAGTAAAAATTGTTTTTATTTTTTGGATCTGTGATATTCATTAGTATTAAATGAACCTAACTGCGCATAACATAATTTGCCTAGTATTAAGTAAGTATATGAAAATTCCTGAGTTATTTTTAATCAATAAGCAAATTTTAGTACGAAGCAGAATTTTCACAACGAATTTAAATTACTTTTAATTCAATTAAATTACTATTGGAGGAAATAAATAAATTAATAATATCAAAATCAGCTTCAATTAAGCAATCTAATTCGGTTTTATAATTATACAAATGTAATGTAATTATATCGAAAATCGGTTCGGTAACAGTTTAAAACACACGACCCATATCAATAATTAACTAATAAGTCGAATAAAAACGAATATGTTAGAAAAACTTAGACATATTTCTTATAGAATTTCCTACAAATAGTCTTAGACTAGAAACAGTATCTTCAAGACATAAAAACAATTAGTACATACCTTTTAGACGTAACACTTCAACAAACTACGTACATAAACACGAGAGAAACACAACTCGATCGCGAATGACACGCGGAGCGCACGACAGCCACGTCCGGCGACCGTAGTCACACTGAAGTTTCAGGGGTTGCAACCCCTTTATATAGTCACGGTCAAGGGATTACCTGTTGGAGGATATTTTTTAATAAGTTCAAACCTGTGTGTGTGTAAATTGCTACGCTCTAATGAACTTATTAATTTTTCAGTATTTTTCAGCCCGAGTTATTAAATCTCTGATAAAATTGATTAATTATTTATAAATTTATCAGATTGTGTTCACTTGGTTGGTTTTCAATATACTTGGTTTTAACTTTACCTAATTTGGATACAATGGTAGATAAAACTTACTTATTTAAAAGTGAAGTTATATGTATGTCCATACCGGACAAACACCGTGCCACGTAATTTATATAAGAGCTGAGCCCCGCGGTAATACCCGCGTTTAAAAAATGTAACTTGACATAGTTACACATAGCCGAAATTTTAGACCTTATACAATTTTAACAGTATAACATTGGTTCAGAGAGTACTGATAGCAACTGACATTAGCGACAATGACGGTATCTGGGGGCGCGTACAGCGCGCGCGGTTTCTTAGGTTTTAATTTTCTGCGCGGAACCCTTATTGTATTTTTAAAAATAGAAGTAGCTTAAGTTACGCCTTATGATATAAGCTATTCAACAGTGAAAGTTCCGTCAAAATCGGTCCAGCAGTTTCAGAGATTACCCGGAACAAACAAACAGACAGACAAAAATTTTAGCAATTGATGTTTTGTTATCAGTGTTGTATATACTGCCATATGCATTTCGTAAAACGCTGTTATTTTGATATTACAAACAGACACTTCTTCAAACTTCACAAATTTATTTATATGTATAGATTAGTTTCATTGACGTTGGTGTACCAACAAAGACTTTCTCATTATTATCAATAACAATTATTGTTATTTATATTTTGAGAATTTTTAAAGATGTGTTTTTGTGTTATTACAGACAATACATCGGGCTAGACTTGCGGCGGGGGAGCGAGGAGGTATGATAAATGTATTGTATTATTTTTATTTTAAATCAGTGATAGGCATTCACTTATACCGTATAACGATATGACATATGATAATTGATGGCGAAACGTTTTTATTCATATTTTGATCACTTAACGATGGAGGAAGAGATTATTACATCTTTCTCAATCTAACAGGGAACAATAGATTGTTGATAAGCGTAGAAAATGAAAGAATTGATCTGTTTAATTAACTTTTGTCACTTTTTATTTGAATAAGTTCTTGGTCATTTCAGAAAATGAAACTGAACTCGAATGCATTGAACCCGAAGTTGAAACTATAGACTTAGGTGTCGATTCAGACACAGGAGCGAATGATAGTGACCATGATAAAACATCTAAGGTAGAACAAAACAGCACCGATGCCAATGAAGATAAAATGGAAAGGACAGAAGATAAGATAGATGAATATGGCATGGCAACATTAAAAGTAATTAAATCTGAACCCGATGATGACGCGTTAGAGTTGGATGGCTTATCTGACGTCGAATCTATGCACATACCTTATGAAGAACACGCGGAAAATCCTGAAACAGCAACTACAGAAATATCTGACGATGAAAAAATTGATGATGAAGGAACATTGCCGAAAATAACAAGCGTTATTGGAAATGCAGTAAAGACAGACGAATGTAGCCCCGAAGATGAAGTTAATGAAATCTTAATACAAAAGGTCAATGAGCAGAAAGCAACGTTTGAAGCGACTATTAATAAGGATGAAAAAACCAAAGAATCTGAACCAGTATTGTGTGACTCGGAGGATGAAATGAATGAAATATTACGCGAGAAGGTGAATAATCTTATGGATATTGAAATCACACAAATAAAATCAGAGCGTGATGTTCAAATAGCACCAAACTTAGAAGCACACAATGAGAGTATCGTTCAAATTGAGCCTAACGCGACAGTCAATGATGAACAAATATTGTGCGACTCTGATGAAGAGATGGATAGAATATTACAAGAAAAAGCCGAGCAATTTAGAAACATTGAAGTACCTCTAAAGACTGAGTTACTTCCTGAAATCACGAACGTCTCCGGAGGTAGTACAGAAGGAAATAAAGATGTCGATGAAGACGAAATCAAGAAACAAGAAGACACGGTTAAGAAAGAAAACATGTATGAAGAGTTTGGTGAAGCTACTTTTGATGACGATGGAATTGAGTTTGAAGACGATGGTATTGAATTTGTGGAAGAAATTAATGCAGATAAAGAAATAAAAATTGGTGAGTTCAGTGATATTATATAATATTATAAAGTTGAGTGTTTATAAGGATGTATGTATGTTTGTTACTCTTTCACATAAAAACTGTTGTCGGATTCCGTTGAAATTTGACACACACATGGTTTATAACCATCCAGGTTAACACACAGGCTACTCATTACAACTCAAAACATTAGGTAAACATGACCGAAGCGGGCGGAGCCGTGGCAATACGTTAGTGTCATTACATTTCATTATAATAAAGTGGGTAAGCTTGCACAGCCTCCGGCCGTAGATTACAACAGATCTAAAATATTAACAAACAGCGGTCCTGGTGAGAGTTGGATGGTTGACCGCTAGTGACTAAACTTCCTGCACGCTACCGCGGCGACCCTCTAGGCGGAGTGGTCACTATTCCGGTCTGACACCTGACGCGCAGTGGTCTCCGGGTTTAATTCTCAGGCTGAATCAATATATCGGAACGACGAAAATAAACTCTTATGGGTCTGGGTATTTATATATTCGTTCTTGTGTGTGCTTATGTTACTCACGACACCGCAGAATATAGTAGTCTGAGGCAGTGTGAGTGTACAAAGTATAATTTAAAGTGGAAGTTTAATTGTAAATTAAACTTTGAATTATACTTAGTAATAGACTTTTTTCCCGATTGTCCCAACTACTGGTACAACTTAGCCCAAAGACTCGTGTGCTCATAATTTTTAGTTTAGTTGCGTTTACAAACAAAACAAGAGTTTGAGTTTACAAACGTTATATCTGATCATACAGCAAAGAAATTACATATGTATGTATTCAACCTTAATATTTTTTCAGAGATCGCAAGCGATGATGAAGATAAGACTGAGGAAGCGGATGACAATCCTACAATTGATTTAAAATTATTGATGGATCCAGTGGTTTATACAAAAAAACTAGATCAGATGGAAGTTTTTAAGTTCACCGATTTTAATTATATCAACGATAAAAGAGTGATTGAATGTGCTGTGTCGGAAAGTAAGCCGGTTGATAAAAAAGCCATAAACGCAGAAGATATTGAAAAGTTTCGTGTACAGGCACTCATGGAGAATGAGCCAGATTCTCAAAATGAAGATAATACTGACGAATCTTCAAATGAAGATGTAGAAGACCGCGTAAAATCTACGAGTTGGTTATTACAGAAACCTAAAAATCGTAGCTACAATCCGATACAACTGTGTAAAAATCCCGATTTTAACACTCGCTTAAAGAGACTTACAACAAGTTTTCTAAGCTCAACGAGAAACAGATTGCTTCTTAAAGAATGTAAACCGTTAACAATTGACCTACACAAAGCGTTTGAAACGAAACTCGTTGACGGAACGTTGTATTTAAAAGGTGGTGATTTTAAAAGTGCGAAACCTACTGGAGAATATTTAAAGAAGCAGCCCACAGTGGTACCTTCAACTATACCCGGGCAAAGCATGATATTATCAGCTAATATTAATAACACTCCTTCAGCCGTAGTGCAGCAAAACATTAATGATCAAGATAGTATCTTACATACAAGTCCTATGTCATCTATTCCTCCAAAGCATGCACCTAATGAAAGGAGTAAAGTAATTAACCTACCAGATATAGATCAAGTGCGTAGAACCAATCAAAGTTTGCTAACCGCTGAAGTCACACCAATTCGTATTGATAGTAATAACGATAAAAATTGTAAACAATTCAATAACGAAACGAGCACACTAATTGAACCTTTGCCAGCTGAATCCACTGTTATAGATATAGAGCCTGAAGTAGAAGTGCCTATAATTACATCACCAGATGAATCTATGGTTCACGTGAAAGAGGAACCACCTGATATTAATTTGAAAAACGACACCCCAAGCAAACCGAAAAAGACAGAACCTGAGAAAATGTTTAATCAAAAAATGTCTGCTAAGGAGTTAATGGTTCACAGAATTAACGACCAAATAATCAGTATAAGTAAACAGATATCTGAGTTCGATGCAAACGACCTCCTCACAGTAGCCGTTAGAAGAACACCATTAAAGAAACCTGAAGTTGTGAGAAAACCCATGGGAAGGAAGAAAAAAAGTGACGCTCCTAAAGTAGTACCAAGTTATAGACCTAGTTACGTTCCTATGTTTCAAAACAACGTAACCTGGAAGCCAAAATATCCCGCAAAATTCATAGACGACGCTTTATTGACTTTCGGCACACTTGAAAAGATGTTGATTTTATTTAAGGGGGAAACAGTTACTATAAAACAACCAACCCAGATCGTTCCATATCAGAAAATTGACGAACAAGATGTACAAAAAGATGCTCATATTAAAGAAAACATCAATCATTGTGACAACGCATTAACAATGCCCAAACGGAGACGTCTAACATATAAAAGTACAAGAAAACCTGATTCTACGAATCCTGAAGAAAAGGAAGTTATATCAGTACCACAAGAGGTAAAGAAAAAGACTAAAAAACCAAAACCTTCGCAACCAAAAAGATATAAGGGTTATTTTTGTTGTTGGGCGCGAGAAAAAATTATGGCTTATGGCAGTAGTATGAAAATTAGTCCTCATCCATGCCTTAGATATAACTGTCTCTGTTGTTGTCGCAATGAGCTTAACAGGATAAACACCTTCAAACAACTTAAAATCAGTCCGTTTTCGGCACCTGATAAATCGGAGAAAAACTCAACAATAGTTCTGTCAGACGATGAAATTTCAAACAAAAGTAGCGAAGCGACTGTTACTGCAAACGTCGTTTATCAAATGCATTCGCCAGAAACCAGTATGGCCGGTACCTCTAATATGACAACCGATAATACAAACAATATTTCTATCAAAATCTTGGCTCCGGCAGCGCTTGGGAACGTTGATGCAAATGCGGAAATTACTAATACTGTATCACAAGACCCTAATCTGAATATAGTAAATACATTACCCACAAATAAGCCACCCGCGATGCAATGTAAGACAGTCGTACACGCAGCAAAGCGTATACAACCCATCGAACCATGTGTTTCAAAATTAAATAATGACGCCACAACTCTGGCTGAGAATGCAAAACGTATGTTGTTTTTAAACAGTCGCCAAATTATAAACAAACCCTCAAAAAGTCCGATATTCTTGGGTAAAAATAAAATTTTATTGTGCTCTGTTAAAAAACCTCAGCCAATTTTGACACCACCCGAATTGCCCAATGGAGTCCGGTTCGTCCTTATGCCTGATGGTGAGCTGACAGTATCTATCGATCCCGGAATACAATTAGACGCTGACCAATTAAATGCTTTACCAGGACTCATGGCTATTATACAACAGCAATTATTGAAAGATTCAGCGACAAACCCCAGTTATCAACAAAGTATTATTAATACTCCAGTTAGTGAAGAAATCATCATACAAAAACTGTCTGAGAATTTAGGACCGTCAAATACTTGTGTAAACACTCACGATGTATCTGTACAAGCTGATTTCCCAATTGATAACAACGATATAATAGATATTTCACAAAATGATAGTAGTTCTGTCGCTCCGGAAGTCGTTGAATCTTCTGATAATTCTGAAAATCCTGCTATTGTGTCCAATATAAGTATTCAGCAACAACAAGGTGAGACAGAAAATGAAATGGATGCTTCGTCAAGGTTACAAAACACTGAAGAAATACCTGAAACGTCAAATAAATCAAATACTTTAACAGAAGTACCTTGCGGTAAACCCGTTGAGGAACTTCAGGCTAAAGACAGTGATGTTTTAACTAATACACAAACTATTGCAACTGAAACGAATAAAGATAACCAAGCCCAAAATTCAGAAAACTTATTGTCATCAGGTGAAGTAAGTGCGACAGATAAACAAGAAGGCGATGTGGACAAAGATTCGTCTAACAGTCAAAACACCCAACAGCGTAAAACCATTCTATCAGATTTAATGGAAATGTCCGGTATATCTGCAGAGGACGGTATGATTTCAGACACGACAACCTTCTGTCCATTGCCGCCTAATATAATTCCCGTGACTCGAAAACCAGAAGTTCCAGTTAATCTGGTAAACGATAATATATCAATATCCGGTCCGTTCACAAACTTACTTTCTTTTGAGGCAACCAACCCCACAAATAGGCTTTTAAATTATATCGGCCAAATTAGACCAGAACTAAACGCTGTTACGTCGTTCGTGGAACTCAAGTACGCATATGAAAATGATGGCCAATTTTACAAACTAGACACCGAGACAGGTATTATCGCCCCAATAAACGTTTGTATAAAGAAGAGTGAAAAATCACAAGGAACTATGGAGCCACAGACTATTATTGACTTAACAGAAGATGGTGACGATGTCATATGTACGGATCCAGCTCCAAATAGCGATTCGATGCAACATGTCACTTTCAAAATTCAGCCGCAGAGCAAATCGACCAGTGTTAGTCAAGTCAAACCGATTAAATTGTTCAAATCCGTTCGTCCATCAATATTACATCATAGCAGCAAAAGTTTAAAGATTAGAGACATTGGTGGCCAAAAGACGTACCGAATGAAAAAGCAATCCCGGAAACAAATACTCCAAATTGATAATAGGCAGGTCTTTCTTCCAAGCAATGAGGATCCTGATACAATAAGTCAAATCACTAAAGTACCAGAAGACCCTCCAAAAGGGTCTGTGCCTTTGGACACTGCATATGACTCCTCAGACGAAGAACCTCTCGCGAAAAAGTCTAAACGTATCAAACCAACTGATGACAACGATTATTGTGGTACTCCGGAATATTTAGATCTACAAAGTTCTGACGATGAGATATACGGAATGCCTGAAGTCCCCGAAATAGCTGAGGATATGAACGACATGGATACAAACAGCATGGATATAGAAGGAGTTAACCCAGAATTAAATCCGGTTGCATTTGAAGAAGGCAGTGAAAGTGAGGAGGACATGTGTATTTTAGGAGTGTAATTTATATTTTTGTATCATAATACGCAGGGATGTTATGGTTATGTAATTTCGAATATGTATCCGGATATTCGAAATATATTATACCGGTTTCAGATTCGGTTAGGATATGTTAATATTTCGGATTTGATCCGTCCGATCTGTTTCGGTTACGGATATTATGATATTTTGAATGATTTTAAACGTAAAATACAAATAGGTATAATAGTAATAGTAAAAATTATATATCTCGAAACATATCCGAAATTAACCGGAACTTTTATATCGGATACGGATTTGTATTTCGGATATCCGATAGTTTCAGTAACGACGGAACTCCATACATCCCTGATAATAAGTATGCCAACAAATCGATCTAATTTCACAGATACTGAGTAGTTTGAAACTATGTACACATTTAAGACAATTTAGTGTGTAATATGTTAGTTATTGGTTAGATTATACATGTACATTTAATTGCTTTTTTTAAATATTGAGTCTAATATGATCAAATAGTATTGTAGTGTAGTGTTGTGATAAAGGCGTACATTTGTACTATAAGAAGTTATACTTCGGCGTAATAACTAAACTGTTCTATGCTTGCTAACAACCAATAGACTAGTAACAAAGACAAGTTGTAACGTAATTGTAGCTGTCAAAGCTTCACGGTTTAAATATTCGCGGGTAAATAAATTGTGACTATTTCCTTGTATTTGTGGCAAATGAATCATTATTCTCGGTTGTTGAAGGTACAAGTAAATAGATTCCGCTCAGTCTGTTAGCGCGTTAGCGTTTTTTGAGTACTGCTAGTCATTCGTGGTTTCTGTATTCGCTGCATATGAACAGAACGTAATCCCGCGAATAGGTTGTGACTGTATACAAATATTATGTGTTACAACGGCGCGCAGTTTAACCCTCCATAATGCACTTTTTCCAACTACGCCAAAATATGTAACTAAAATCTAAAAATCATTTTCCGTGAAAATATGAAACATTTACAGTATTACATAGATACTAGTAGTTATAAGGCATGATGTATATTATTTTTAACTATAAATACCTAGGTTGACATTAAATTAATTATTTCCATCTGTGATATATTTAAAAAGTAGCGACTATTTCATTCTAGTTCAAACACTCATTTTTAGGGTTCCGGGGGTACTAGGGTACCTAAGAGTAAAAACGTTAAAAACCGATTACTAATACTCCGCTGTCCGTCGGACCATCTGTCCGTCTGTTTGTCACCAAGCTGTATCACATATGTGATAGCTAGAATGTTTAAATTTTCACAGATCATGCATTTCCTTTGCCGCTATAACAACAAAAATAACTTACTTTACGAACATGTAGCAAAGTTATTTAGTGAATCGTTTTTTCCACATTACTGTTATACAAAAAGCTACAGTTTATTAAAAAATGGATATAGGTATGTAGTTAAAGTAGATTGTTTATTGTGAAACAATCTACAAATTAATTTTTCAAATGTATGTGACCACTGGCATTTTAAAATGGTTAAGTATTAGCCCACTAAAATATTTGTTAATATATAACTCAAAATGTATATATATTATTCTGAATATTACTGTTTTTAAAATTAAAAACAGGTTGAGTAATCAAATTTCCTGTTACTATGTTATATTACCAGTTTTTTACTTTCAAGTGGTCACTCGTAATGAAGACTGTTATACCTAATTTTAAATTAAAATGTACACAGTACATTTAGATATTGTCTAAACGCATAGTCTATATTTTTCTCTATTTGTAAGCATAATTTTTACTATCAATATAAGTATTTAATTTATACGCTTATTACTCTTTAGTTGCGTTGTATGTAATGTAAAAGTTAAGTTTGTGGCGACCTCCCGCTACTCATCAACAGATGGCGCCACCGTAATCTGAATCACGCTATCGGAGTTTTCTCAACATCCTGCGTATGCATGATCACCTAGCCTGGCGGGAGATCTCCCGCCAGGCTATCATGCCTGAGGAGCGGCCGTGCTCTGACAGTCTCTGTTCGGAATTTGTATATATGCAGGATGTTGAGAAAACTCCGATAACGTGATTCAGAATACGGTGGCGCCATCTGTTGATGCGTAGCAGGAGGTCGCCACAAGTTTATTTTAAATTGTACATAAACCATCTAAAATATACTTTGTAAGATTACATGACTGCTAACAGCTGTTACTTGCATATAAGGCGACCAGCATATATTCCTCAGACGTGGCAAGGCATCTGTATTTGACTGCAAGGAGAACAAGCTGCTAGGAGTTGGGCAACGAGACCGCTTACCATCTTGTGGACAGTATGCTCGTTTCAATACAATAAAAAATAAGAGTTAAAAACTTCGTCTTCAAAGATAACAACGAGTGTAATCAAATTCTGACTATTTTCCTCTTTGGATGGTCAAGTGTAATGATAACTTAAAACAAATGGACTGCAATTTAATCATTCGTATGAACAAAAACTGTGGTTTGTGTTGCCTTGTTATGAATATTTCCTGAAATTTTGAATAAACCTATATCATTCCTTAAACGTTTTTCAATATTTATTACCTACTAATAGTTTTAATCTTATGGTTAGCTAAAAGAAACGAAAACGCGTATTCTGTGAAGAGTACCTACTTATTATCTCTAAGTAAAAAATGTGGTGACAACAGTGCCGTGGCGTGCCGTCAGAAGGGAATCTCCCCCGTTCGGAACGCCTCGGAGGCGGCGAAATCAGCTTTTTTGTATTATATAACCATTAGGAAACTTTGATGCCCAACTTGCGGCACATTTAGAGGTCGGCAGAATATAGATTTGGCGACCCATTTTTTCGTAGTCAAATTGGAGTCACAGGCGTCAAAGACTTTACATTTCACATTTTTAAAGTTAAACTTCTTTAGAACGAATGCGTTCAAAAGCAGTTGTCGGCGACACAACAGCAGGTGGCGCTGTACCGCTTTCTGAATCACGCCAACGATTTTACTTAGTATCTTGTGTAAGAGCGCAAGTTTAGTATATGCGAAATAAGATGTAACAATTTCATCATAATTTACATAATTACAACACGTCTTCACTTTTGTAAATGTTGTACATGCTTATAATTGGTTTGCATACCATGTACTTTATTACATAATGTTATTTGTAAAATATCTGTATGTTATGCTGTTGGCACGTCAATTAAATAAATAAATGTCCGAATATGGGCTACAGTGATTACTTAATCGATAATCATCGCATAAGTCTTAAATAGCGCGGCACAAAAGCACGTGATAAGGTTATCAATGCTGATATTTTAATAGGTGCAAAGGGGATCACCAAAATATCGATAAAATTGTGATTGCATATATAAATGTCTTTTAATACATTAAAATGGAATTTCATATGGAAATAACTTTAAAATTGTATTATAAATATGAATAACAATAAAACAGCCATCTAATCATTATATATTTAATTACTATTTACACATCCACAACACATCAATAATTTAAAATTGAGTAATATGTACAAGATTAAAATCGACTAACAAGATTCTTTAAATAAGTCAATATATTTAAAAATATCTTCAGTTTAGTATATTGTACTATTAGTACTAAGTAAATTACGTATATTATAATGTTTGATAATCTATTTGAACAAATAACGATTTGTAAACAAAATACACCAGCAATTTCTCTAAAATTCCTAGTTTCAGACAATATTTTATCAATAATGATCAACCTCCGGTGAGGCAAGAGTCACGATATTGAATATAGACGAAAAAAAATGCGCCTAATATTCGTAATATGTACCTATTACGTTTTTATTTCACTTAAGGTTGAGATGTTTTAATGAGGGTTTTCTGAAACGCTCTACGTGAGATGGCAGCACTGTAGCGTCAGGTCCAGTCAACTGTCAAAATATATG
>DWTU01002206.1:0-11831 GCA_018251515.1 Cecropterus confusis | reverse complement strand
ATGAAGTCGCTTACAGATGTCCATGGGCGGTAGTAACCACTTACCATCAGGTGGACTGCATGCTCGTTTGCTACTTCAGTATTGTATATAAAAAAAAAAAACTTATTTTCCAATAATTCTCATCAAGTCAGTTGAACAGATTTATGTGACAAACATCGCACATCAACATGTGCGATGCACTAGCTAACGTTAGTACCGATAAACAGCCGTTACGGCCAACTCGGGAAGGAAAACCTTAGTACACGGATGTCGGGAACGGGACCGATGCGGTCGTAAGGTGATACTATTGGTTCTCACGCAGTATTGTAGGAAAAGTGTAGAAACGGGAGATGGTGTTGGGAATATGGCTTCATTACGATATTGTTTGTTGGAGTTTTGTGGCGTCACATCATTAAATAATCGTCGCGATTAAACGTTTTTTATGTTTCCTAATTGGACGATTACGAACGTTTAGTATCAACGAAATAACATTTCTTGACGACACGCGTGGCGGAGCGGTCGCCATACCGATCTGACACCATCTTTCGGATTCGATCTCTGGCTAGACATATATCTAAATAATAAATTTAAATTTTTGTTGTGGGTCTGAGTGTCAGTGTTTTCATATCTGTGTGTGTGTGTGTCGATGTCATCCACGACATGGGAGAAAAAAAGTCCTAGTGTAGGACTATGCTTCGCTATGCTCTAGGTATTTTTAGGTACTTACGAGTCATTCGTGAGTCTGGTAGGGGTTGTGTGTAGAGTTGACATGAACGACTAGCCTCGTTTAAACGTTGTGTTACGCGTCCTAATTGAACAAATATGACTGTTTATTATCAGCAGAATAACCAAGCTTCCGATGAGACATTCTCGAGTTACATGCGAGTTACCAGTTCGTCTGGTAGGGACCATTTTAAGATAGTTAACATGAACGCCATGCCGCGACTAAATGTTGTATGTAACGCTTTATAATCGAACAATTATCACCGTACAGTTTGAGCGGAATACTCAACCTTCCAATGAAATATTTTTCAGTCACTCGCGAGTTCTCCGTGAGATAGGGTCTGGTAAGGGCTATGTTTAAGTGTTAACACGATACGATGAGGTATTTTCCAGTTACCTCAGAATTACTCACGAGTCCGATGAAATAGAGTAGAGTAGAGGGCGGTGTTTAGAGAATTGACACGAGCGACTAAGCGCGACTAAATGCATCTTAATAGAAAAATATGACCGTTTATTTTCAGCAGAATAACTAAGTTTCCAGTGTTAACATTTTCGAGTTACATGCGAGTTGCCCGCGAGTCTGGTAGGGGCCATGTTTAGAGAGTTGACACGAGCGACTAGCCGTGATTAAACGTTGTATTACGCGTCCTAATTGGACGATTGTGGCGAGCAGGAAGTCGTTAAAGATGGTACCGCTGCCATGCGTTTCTATTCACGTCGGACGTTAACTGCAACTGCAGTACTGTGACTGGTTAATTGATCCAAGACTTGTTGTTGAGGAAGCGGTGCGGATGTTTTAGTCTTAAACTGATGTTATGAGACTCTTTAATGAGTTTTAGACTTTTTGTTTCTGTGCGATTTGATCGGCTTTTTAGGGTTCCGTGCCCAAAGGGTGAAGACGGAATTCCGTTTTTGGACACAGACACAGACAGTGGAGTGTCAGTAATAGGATTCTATTACTGACACTCCACTGTCTGTCTGTCACCAGGATATCTCATGAACCCGTGACAGCTAGCCAGTTGAAATTTTCACAGATGATTCGTTTCTGTTGCTGCACAATAAATACTAAATCAGAATAAAATAAATATTTAATGGGGCTTCGATACAGCAAACGTGATTTTTTGCTCGATATTAATAACAGCATCAGGTAGGCGCTTGAAATATTTACAGAATGTTTAGTGATATATTCACTTTAAAAATAAGTAAGTAACAAACGTAAGTTTTTACGGTTTTTTAATAGACAATAGTACGGAACCCTTCGTGCGCGAGTTCGACTCGCACTCGGACTGTTTTTTGGTTAGTTGCATCATGTTACTTGATTTGAATTTGTTTGATTGCTTCGCCGTCGTGAATGTCATGTGGGTTCGTATGTAACATATTTTCAGCGGATTCTTAACATACCTAAAATCACATTTCTAAGCATCAGTTTCAATCGAACATGACATTCCCATCGACGATGTGGGTATCGATTGAAACTGATGCTTAGAAATGTGATTTTAGGTATGTTAAGAATCCGCTGAAAATATGTTGTAGAACTTAACAACTGATTACGGGTCACGAAACATTCGCTGCAAGCGTTATTCGTGATGGTACCGTATCGTAATATATGTATATGACCCGATCTTATTCAAGAGAGGCAGGAAGGGATAGCCGCTCACCTTCTATAAAGATTCAACACGTATATGACGACCCACGTGATGGAGCGGTCACCATACCGGTCTGACACGCAATGGGTCCCGGGTTCGATCCCCGGCCAGACAGACATCTGAATGATGAGTTTAGATTTCTGTTCTGGGTCTGGGTGTTTGTGTATTGTCTTTGTCTATCCATGGCACCCACGACACGGGAGAAAATCCTACTGTGGGCCTATTAGTGTAGAAAGTGTTTGTTTCCCATCTAAGGGCAATGGTATAGTAAATATGGCAGTGTTTATCTACAATTTATTGAGACATTAACAGTTCCATTTATTTTCAGCTGATCCTAACAGTGCTTATCTTCACACATGGTATTATCCTGACGGAAAAATCTCTAGACAAGCTATCACTAGAAAACTATGACAAATTGCTGGAAAAAATTCAGTTTAAACCGACATTATTGTTGTTTTCTATGATGCAAATGATTTATATCTTGAACTTCATCATTAAGGAGTACCAGATTACATCAACATTTTACTGGCAATCCGAAGGCATGGGATACCTTCAAATAATTTCAAGTGCTCTCTACCCATTCTACTTCACAACAATATCAAAGTTTGTGGCCGATACTGACTTGGTGCTGTCGACAAATGTTCTGATCACTGCATCGGTAATATTTATAGTGGGATTTGTAATAATGGTACTGAGTAATAATATTAAGTATGAGTTCAGACGAAACCCCTTGCAGCCGAGGCTCGCATGTAAGTTTTTTTACCTATCTTGAAAATTCTGCTATATTCAATTTTTATAGTTATTTTCTGTCTAATGTTTATGTTTTCTTTTAGTGCTGGATTCAATGCCGACATTTTTGGGAAAGAAGTTACTTGTGTCTAATTTATGGGGAATACTTCGCCACCCAAATTATACTGGAGACATATTGATACACACCTCATTGGCCTTGCCTGGAATCTTGTCACAACAATATGTAGCTGCGGTGCCGGCATTAACAACTGTTTTAGTTCTACTGCATCGTACATGGCGGGACCATGCAAGATGCAAGCAACGTTATGGAGCTGCCTGGCACAGGTACTGCAAGAGAGTGCCATCGGCAGTCATACCGAAGATACTGTAAAATTGGTAAGTATTTCTAAAGACTGGCAGTGGGATACCATTAAGGTAAATTTTAATCAGTTTTGTTAAAATCAAGTCACAAAGATTTGTGTTCTTATACTGAATTATATTCAAGGCTCAACATTTGCTATTGTAAATTTAAGATTTGGGTTGACTTAATTTTTTTTTAATAATAAACATGCAAGAAATCATGGGTTTTTAGTTCAGGTTTAGAGATGTAAGGGTTGAATAAAATAAAGACAAACCCATTGTAAAATTATTTGGGGTCTGCTAATTTTCAAAGCAATTGAATGTAAAGACAATACATTTTTCAAACTATTTAGTAGCAGTAGTCAGACAGTAAGTGAAATGCGATGAAAGATTTTGTATTTTAGTCAATGTTCTATTTTGGATTATATATTTGTGTACAAGCATGTCTAGACATGCATGTACAATATGACTATTTTCACCGGAAGATTGGGCTTAATGCAATTTCTGCTATATGGCATATTTATTGTATGCCATTCTTGCCATTCTGCAGATTCTAAATCTTTACATTAGTTGTTAAAGATTTCGTAAAAATATTTATATTGGTATATGTTCGTTCATACACAAGTATTATATTTAAAGCCAGTCTTTTAATTTTACAAACATATTTTTGTTTGTAAAACGACTTGTCAAAGTACTGTATTTATAACATGAATACATCATATCAAAGATATTTTAAACTAAGGCATAATACATTATTGTAGTTATAATCTAATGGGGGTATTTTTAATGGATATAGATCTCTTAAAATAAGTGATTATAATGTAATACAGAATTTATTGAGATTTGCCATATTTTTACCACCGTTTTTAGTAAGCTCTCTATGAAATTAGATGTAATGTTTTACGTTTTACAGTATCTTTATTTAATTAGATTAGAATCTTTATTTAGTTAGGTACTTATATTAGGGTTTGATGAAAAACAAAATGATTGGTAATTATATTTTAAACACTAAATGCAGTTTCAACGAATAATTGAGCCTTAAATTTAGTAATGTGTTCTAGTGTTCTAACACATCAATTTATAACTGTTAGGTGCCAATTTTCCTCGTAAGTTACATAATAAAAATATTTTATTATACTTACCTTTTAAGAACTTCACCAAAGGATATTAAATGTATTTATTCTTTGACAAAGTATAATAATATATTTATTGATGTCTATATTGAGGCCTTATTAAAGAATTAATAATAATATGATAAATATATTACTAAATGTAGCTGTTTTCAGCTCTGCTGTATTAAATAAATTGTTTGTGAAGTTATGTATTTTACATCTATATCAATTATTTAAATAAGATATGTTATAAAATTTTCAATTAGGACGTTATTGACATTGGCACTCAATATTTTTATATGACAGTAAACTGTAGATAGTTGTAATAATATAGGGATTTTGATATTTAGAAGTTGCTGCAATCTCATCACAAAACTAGGGTCATCATTTTGATCTTAGGATGTTGTGAATATAACTCATGAATCTTCGTTACATATGTTTAAAAAATGACATTTCATATAGATTTAAGTTACCCATGATCTGTGTTTTGAGTTTAATAGGATTAACATAAATGAACTACGCGCACATTCAAATAACAGTTTTCTTTTGTTAAGTATGACATAGATAAAGTGAGTGAGACAAGTGGAAGTTGTGTTTTAATTTTATGCTTTGTGAGATTAATTTCGTATCTATGCCTGCTATAAAATTGTCTTCTTTAGTTCGTTTTCTGTTTCTATAATACACATTTTAGAATATTTTAGCTGTCTTAATATATACTAATATATAAAAATGAGATGTTGTGTGTCTGTTACTCAATCACGCAAGAACCACTGGTCCAATTAACATGTAATTTTGCATGGATGTAGCCTATTTACCTGGTTACTTATAGGATTTGGATTTTTATATTTTGCATTTATATTTAAAGATGGCAATTATTTATTTTAGTGCCGGCAGTACACCTTTTGGTTTTAGACTTTCATATTTCCATTTTGAATAAAATAAAATGAATAAATAATTGAATAAAAAGCACGAAGCATGGGTACTTCAGCTAGTATATAATAGAACTAGTTTTATCAGAATTATGTAGCAATGTTTGTTGCAAAATCGGAGCTTATTAGGAAACAGGTTGTGACCTAGATTATGTCAGTGGCTTTTGCTTGATAACATTCAAAAGGAAGGGTGAAAGGTACTTAAAAGACTCAATCATTTCTCTCAATATTGGCTCAATTTTTTTGACATCACATTGGTTAAATAATAATGCTCAAATGCATAGTTATGCATGAATCTACTTTGTTGTGTAAATGCAAAAATTTTGCAGTCTTAGTTAACATTATGTGTGCCGTGTAATATTTTTCAACTAGTATAATTAATTAGTAGCAAAATAAGGTTTCTAGTTACGCGCAAAAACAAGCAATGAGAAATTTATTTTATTAATTATACGTAGATTATATTTCGAAACATACAATTATGTTACTTTAATTTTACTTTTATGGAATTATATTTTAATGTAATGAATCTTAAAAGATTTTTCTATCAATAAAATGTTTTGTACAGTATTTATTGTTTTATTCATTTCCCAATACAGATTCCAAGTATAGTATAAACCTTTTTATATTCGCTTTACTTAACATACAAGTTATTGACCCCGGAAATGTTGTTTTCTTTTCAGCATAAAATATTGTGGATCCGCTCGCTCATTGAATTAAACGACTTTGATAAACTGTTCTGAAGCTGGAATATAAGGTCGTGTTTTAAGCTCATTTTATATGTACAGGTATTGAACGTAGCAGACTAAGTAGTATTCATCCATGTGCGCTAACGGATTTTTACCGTAATACTGATAAAAAAGCGTGTTGAAATACGGATTACTCAGCCACGGAGTGCAATTTTGATATCTGTAGATGCTTTTAATTTTATCCGCGTCCGTATTATTTTGAATACTTATCATGTATATTTAACGGATATTTAAAATAAAACACGGTCTATTTCGATTTATTTATTTTTTCTATAAAATACACATACAATTTGTAAATAAACCATTCAATATTCAAATACCTAATTACAGATTTCGGTTCTAACATAGATCATTCATGTCCTCACTATTAGGTAGGTACTTGAGAGTTTTCAATAATATTACAGTACACACCGCAATGTGAAATAGATATCATTGCATAGTTATATTTAAAGATGGTAACCATACATCAAAGATTTTTTATCATTTTAAAATAGCATCTATCATATCTACGCTGTTAAGATGTTCGGGCGAATGCAGTTCTTGCAACAGTTACTCGGATATTAATGTATATACTAGATGCACTTATTGGTCTTAAGCGTCTGCCATAAAGGTAGGAGCTATTTACCAATCTGGATTCGAGGATCTAATCCTAGGCACTCCGATTTTTTAAAGTTAATGCCGTATTACAAATTATCACGTTATTTATTATCACGCTTTACCGGTACAGAGAGACATCATAAGAAGGAAACCTACATGCCGATTTGACAGCGACCTATTTACTTTGTTGAACGGGAGTTGTATTTATGTAAACTCAATTGCTGTTGTATATATTACATTCAATAAGTTTGAATTCTATTTGAGTATGCATTCAGATTTCAGACTGATAACAATCAAACTATTTAAAACAATTGTTTTGGATTTAATCTAATTAACTGACTTCTTTTAATATTTAACGTTTGAGTACCTACTGCTCTATCAGCGTCATGGTGTAATTTGAACCAAATCTGCCACCAACAACTCGATGATGGTAATTAATACATGTACAAAATTATATAGCAGAAATAGGTGTGACGGAGGTGCTAACGGACAGTAAATGCATCTATTATGTACGTCTATACCCCTGACTGTTGTAACACAAAACTTAGCCGAGGAAAGTTAATAGATGACGAGTGAGTGACTGATATGTTATTCATCTCTAGCACGAAGTGTTCTGGAGGCTGGATGATCACAATCGCATGCAGGGACAAAACAGCGACTACGCTAAACTAACATCAAGTACCTTCTGCATTTAATACTAGTATATGGACCTTATAGTAAAGTCGATAGATTTATTTAAACTAATAGGCCTATAATAAGTGCCGGTTAAATAATGCAATGTAATATTAATATATCTTTATATCGGACTTTCAGTTTTGAAAGTAAGATGTTACGGTTAGTGCGTTTACAGTTACGAACTGAATCACCGAACGGTAAATATTATGAAATTCAAAGTTAATATTGTAACAATGTAACATTTTCGAACACAATTTCATTTCTCCTTTTATTTATTAGTTATTTAAAATTGTTAATTGTGTTCTTTTATAATTAGTTTTTAATAGAATATAATTCAACAATTCGTGACAAAGTTAAATAATATCTGTAAAGATAACTATTTTTTGATAAAATGGAAGAAATATATAATTTCATTCTCGTGGCTCTGTTATCACACGTTTACAAAAATCTTGAGTTTATTTTTATTCTTTCATTTCATCATGAATATCATTTGGCACTAATGACAAATTTCCACCTCATTGTGTTTAATATTCATTATCATTGTAATAATGATAATCAAATTACACGACAAAAGCGGACATTAAATCGAATTATCTCTAATTTTTTATGAAGTACTTTTCAGTTCATAAGACATTTAATTAATGAAATAATTCCCTTGCTAAATAAATTTTAATCATAATAAAGATTTTTTTCGTGGGCTTTAATATCAAAAGCAAAGGACCCTTTCGTATTTCTGAAGTTGATGGTTATATCAGCATTGGATAGTAAATGAAGATACTTAAATTTCTTAACTATTTAAGCTCGACGAATGATGTTACAAATATAATAAAACAAACACATTAAAATGTCATCAGTTTACACATATTGGTGGTAGGTTACCTACGTACTGTTAGACACACAATTTTTTTTACGATTATAAATTACATTCATAAAGATAAGTACATATATGTTTAACCTGCAAGTTGGCTTTACTACTTTCATTTATATTACGATAGTATATAAACATTTTAAGTCATCTAGTTATTTGGTTCCATTTAACATTCACTATGAAAATATACATTTAAGTCTATAATTACCATTTATGTACAATTAAAATATTTACAGTTCGATATTATTTAGAAAATATTTCTCGTTTATTTTAATTAAATCACACCAAATACTGAGATTTTAAAAAGTGAGGCTATGTAAGTTAAGGTAGGTATTATTTTAGAATAATACATTGCTTAAAATATGCATAAGTCTCCTGGCGCGACATGTGACTCGTGTGTTGCTTGAAATAACGAATTCAGTTCGTATCATGCAATATTTATGAACTCTGTACCTACTATAGATTAAGTTTTAACGGTTTGCTACTTTTATTTAAGGTTTAATCAATACTCAAAAAATAATAATGAATTTATTTGGGCATGATTGTCATATATAAAAATCACTTTGTCATGATTTTTTTAAATTATTTAAAGTAGGATACAGAATTACTGATGGTTATCTATGTTATTGTCGCCGAAGTTTAATGATGACCTAATTTAGAATAATGATTTTTGATAAATATTGGCAGTGTCCTTTTACGTTTATTAAACATAGAAAATAACGTTAATCGATTGAATCATATTAATTATGATCATAGTGACGCTAATACATTCCGCCAGACATTAAACACATAAGTTATGTGAAATTTTTTTTGGCAAATTAAATTGTGTTCCAAGTTCAATATAATGTATTATTATTGTTGCAATAGTTACTTGAAATGAAACACTAAAAAAATATAAAAAAAGTGGAATTAAGAACCTTCTCCTTTTTTGAAGTCATGTAAACATTATTTGTGTTTATTGTTTTTTCCCCAAAAATGTTTGTGGGTAAATATATTCTGATACGAATGCGACAAAATTAGTTATGCCTAAAAGGTGTTTTATTACAATCACCTTTACTGAATGAATTACTCTAAGTTTTCTATTTAAAATGGCCGGAACAATTTAATAAAACTGAAGATATCAGGAAATATGATTACAACAGAACTTCGAGTGTGAAAAGTGTAGTTAGATAATAAATTTAGAGACAGTGATTAATAAAATTATTGATACGCAAAGGCACATAATTGAGAAATCATAGCGCGATGTTTATAATTCACTGTTAACATTTACTGTGCGTTCAACACTCACAAGTTTTCTTGTGCATATACTTAAGCTTACTTAGGATCATTGACGTTAACGTAACTTTTATTAATTTCAAAGTTGCTACAAAAAAGGATTATTTTAAAATTGATTGTTTAGCTTTAGATAATGCATATCACTTTGATGATTTTTAAAGTTAAATTTATTATTACGTCATCTTTCTCAATAATTATTATGAATTAACAGGACATGCTACCATATAAGAATTAGGAAATAGTTAAAGAGTTATCTATGTCATTTATAACACTAATTTTTGATATTTACGAAGATAGAAACAGTAGGTAAATAGATAAGATTTTCCCTCATACTTTCTGTTTATTTTATGACGTCAAATAGTAGATGATTTGTACGAAATTACAATTAAGTTATCGTGCCTGTTAATTGTAAAATGTATAATGATTAAATTAAATGTTTAAATAATTGAAATTAATATAGTAGTAAGTATACAAGACGAGAACATAAAACTTGAACGGACGTAGAGTGATAAATTCTCAGAACAATAATGATCTCGAAGAGAAAATCAATTGCAAATTTTCCGAGAATATTTCGCAGAAGGGGACACCATCAGAACGAAGAAGTTAAAATGTCAACACAATACAAATAGTGCAGATAAAGTAGATACTTATTGGACACACATCTACATACAACGCTTTACTAATTCTGAACGATCAAAGAGTTTGCTTTATTTTAGGTCCTGGTAAAATTGTAACGTTTAGAGACAGGCTGCGTCACGGAGCGCGGCGGCGGCGAGCTGCGCGCGCGCCTCCCGCGGGGCGTCAGAAGTTGCTGTCGAACACTCCCATAGAACGCGAGATGTCTTCGTCCCGCAGGCAGCAGTCCAGGAATTCGTCTATGGTCAGCACTCCGTCACGATTTAAGTCCATTTTCTAAAATAATACACGTTGTTTATTGATTGCGAATTACTTTTTATAAGATGTTACGCGAAGGCCACGAAACATTCGCTTGGAGCTGCAAATGTCAGCAAGTGTTGTTGCAAGCCAGAACAAAATTTCGCTGCCATATTAGCTCGAATAAAAACATTATTGTACAACGCTGACCCTTGCACCGTCAAGCGAAAAATGGAATTGAGACAAACATAAGGCAATTTGGCATAGATGGTCAATAACTTTCTTACTTTACAGAGTACCTAAAATAAAACAAATACTTCACTACCACTGTCTATTAATGTAATATATATTTTTCTATTATTAATTAAATCATTGAGTTTATTAATATAAAAAATTTCAAAACACCAAATTATATCCTTTTTATATTAAATACACAGTACCACCACAAATTTAACTTAAAATATTGAACCTACTAGTATATAATCCGTTTATGATTTTTAATTAATAAACTACAATGTAAGCAGTTAAAGTCCTTACTTGGAATAATCTCTCCACCTTCTCCCGAACGGCTTCATCATCTACCATAGGCTCAACAATTTTACCCATAAGATCGTAAATAGCGGTAACTATTTCCGTCATTTCGTCTTTGGTTATGTACCCGTCACCATTTATATCGTACAATGAAAATGTCCAACGAAGTTTTTCTTCCAAAGTTCCTCTTGATAATATCGATAAGCCTGTGACAAATTCCTGTAATAATTTTAAAATGTATCAGTAGGTACCCATATGTTTACAAAATTTCATAATTATTAGTGATCGACCTAAATTGGTTTTTGAGCCGAAACCGAACCTTCGGGTATTGTCCTAATATTGGGTGTATCCGATTTTTTTGACTTAGGTATATTAATGTACATACTTCCCATTTAACTATTTACAGCCAGAGCTCTTGCACAAGTTAAGTCTGCTTAATTTGTAATGTTGTTTCCAACAATGGTACATATTTGAAATAAAATATTATTTGAAAAAAAAAACAAGTTTAAAAAAACGGAGACTTCTGACATGACATGCAAGGAAGGTTAAGTAGACACGAAACGGCTGCGTGGTAAAACGCCTGAGTACAACCAAACGCAACCCGAAGAATATCAACGTATGTATCGACTGAGTTGAAAGGTTCATCCGATTTCTGGCCGAAATCGAAACTTCAACCAAAACCTCTTTTTAGGACGAAACCAAAACTTCCATCGGTCACTGAGAATAATAGCAGGGTGTATTAAGCCGATATTTCCAATTGATATCATTGGATAGCGATTATTAAGTCT
>DWTU01002205.1:0-11832 GCA_018251515.1 Cecropterus confusis | reverse complement strand
GCTGTTATTAGGTAGAAATAGATGTGGCGGTGGTGCTACCGCACCACAAAGGTCCTACCACCTACTAAACGCTAAGCACTGCACTGCTAATGTGCAGTGTCCCGGGTTCATACCGATAATGAAATATGTAAACTATAAATTCGGATTTCTGCTATTGTATTAATGAATTTATCTTTAAGTATGTAGAGATGATGGAAAAACTTAATATCCACGTATTTTAATCAGTGAAAAGTTTATAAATTATTTTATACTAATTAGACGGGAACTTAGTAATAACTAAATGCATCAACTATGATACTACTATCTATGATAGACTTTAGTAAAATATCCCTTTTATTTTGAATTGATTTCGTATGTCAATGGACAGTAGTGATTACGATCAGTTAAACTCCATACCAATTTGGTAGCGACTATACATATCATTAAAATAATTGAAAGCTAAGATATTCATTAAAAACAATCTGAAATTATATTCAAATTAAAACCAGTAACATTATCATGACCTTAATCGTTCGTATATAAAAAATCTCATTCAAAATATGGACAGAACTCTGCGCAATTTCCCAAGCGTTGGTGCAACCTGAGATTTCTCTATTGTACTCAGATAACGCTGAAGGTCTGATTCGGAAAGTAAAATGTGTTAAAATAATAACTTTGATATACATTGTAAACAATTCATATCACGCTCAGATCAGTTTCACTATGTAATTACCAGGGATGTTGTGGAGCTTCGTAACCGTAACTATCGGATATCCGAAATATAAAATTATCTATAGACATTGATAACATAGAAATAAAACCAAAATATTACCTATTTGTATTTTATATTTAAAATTCCTTAAAAATATAATATCCGTGAACGAAACTCTTCATATCCGAAGTAATTATATATTCGTATCCGTATCTAAATCCAAAACCGGTATAATATTATTCCTATATCTATATCCGTATCTAAAAATTTCATATGCATAGCATCCCTGATTTGCTATGGAGATTTTATTAGTCCCTCTCTTACTTGTGTGTGAATCCTTTGCCCAGCACTGGGACATGAAAGGTTGTATCCATTACGGTTGACAAATTTAAGTTAATAGTAGTTTTATAGCAGTGATCATTTAAAACCGTGACCATTTGAAACAGTGACCGTTTAAAAGGGTAAGTTAAGGCAGAGAATTAAGTGTGAGTTGTTTAACTTAGTCCTTAAGAGCATCCAACAAATCGCTGCTTGATCTTAAATATTTAAAGACTTTGTGGTTCGACTCCGGGAGCACCATTGCTACTATCGCACTTCGCCTATTTCTGCCTTATAAGAGCAGTGTTATGCATTGCTGTGTTCTGGTCTGAAGGGCGGGGTAAGATATACTTATCCGAGGCGTTCCAACTTAGTCCTCAGGGGTAGCAACGCACCTGTCTATCTGACCTTTACCGTCACTTGGACTGCATGCTCGATTGTTACTTCCAAATTATAAAAATAAAATACGAATTGGAGACGGTTACAGATGAAGCCGATTAACAATTTGACATCAATATGATACAAATATAGGCAACACATTTCTTTGGTAATAACAATTAATGGTAACATTACTTGCCTCATATTTAGTCAAATGTAAGGCAAGATATTAAAGCCAGTTTTTACTGGCATGTAAAACAAATGATATTAAATAAAGACATACACAAAAAAATATACGAAAGAGCTGAATTCCTTGCCGGATCTGAGTTGAAGTCGAGTCTCGATCCGGTAGTAGCGTTAACAAAAATGCTGTAACTGACAATTTGTAAATGCAGGCCTATACAAAATAAAGACATTTCGTTTCATTTTACTTAAGTCGACACATAAAATGTGACAACTTGTTTAAAAGCAGCAGCGCATTTGCTATCAGCTTACGTAAGTGTTGCACTGTAATATTTAACATTCAGGAACTAAATAAGAAAATATAACACTACTTTCACTTGAAAACTTTTACAAATATTTTATATTCTGTCTAGAATAACGTTTGAATATGAATTTAGGCAACGTATTGTTGTTAGTGATGTGCCAGATATCTGTATCCGTATCCGCGAATATTCGAGGTAGGAGAAAGATACGTCAGTATCCGTATAAGATAAAGTTCACGAAACTTAAGCGGATCTCCAAAGTATCTTTTATACCTGTTATTAATTTTATATTTGTTTATAAATTCATATAAAAATTAACTAAACTATAAACGTATAGAAGTGTTTAGATAGTAATGATATATTATTAAATTCCATTTAAAATCTCACAATCACATATGTGACTCATTTGTAATGCAAAAATTTACTATCTAAACATTAGGTATATGTACAATAGTGTACAATGTAGTTACTGAAATTATATTGTTGAGAATCAGTAATTTATTGCGTAAATGCAGGTATACATATGGATCTACGAGTATTATATGTTTACAATTGTTCTCTGTACATACCCAAAGGGCGTGCAATTTTCTATGTCAATAAATTTGTCAAAATTTTACAATCTTATATTCAAAATTTTCTACAAATATCATGTTATTTAAATTTTTATTACACAATTAATTCTAGTATTAAATAATTATTGAATGTCAAATTTACTATTGAGTTAAAGATTAAAGATCCAAGCCACTGGGTCGAAATATTGCCAATAAACAAATATAAACCGCATATCGTAAGTATGGATCAATTCTGTGATAATATAAGTTTAAAATCGTAGACTTCACAAAATCTTAATTCACATTCCTGAATGGAATAACGTCTTCTACATCAGTCATGTGAACCCAAACAAAATTTTTGATTTTTGATATTTATTCAATTCTATCAACTACTGTATCACTAATGTAATCAAGTTATGTACAAAGTATATACGACCCCTTTATATTTCAGACGAAGCCAGTATACGAAGTAACAGAAAAATACCCAGAGCCACCGGTATATCAAATGAGTGCAAAAATAGAACCACCTATAGGTTTTTCAAAACCAACTGTACGTATACATCAATATTATTATTTCATTTAAAACCTTAGTTCCCGAAGTGGTCCAGGTTCTATTTTTTGGTCGTCAAATCGTAGAGACACACGTGTCAAAGAGTATATTTAGATTTTTAGAACTAATCTTCACATTTTTATTAAGTTTCGGGAATATATATATTTTATGTATATATATATTTATCAGATTGAAGTAGCAAACGAACAAGCAGTCCGCCTGATGGTAAGTGATTACTAACGCCCACGGATGTCCATACATCCGTGAGCAACTTCATATAGAACAGGGCTTCTATCTGAAGTCGATCTCAGTTGGGTTGCTACTTCCGAGGACTAAGATAGTCGCCTCATAAATGAGCCGACAACATACCCTTCCAACGAAACTCAAAAAACTGCTTCACGATAGAAATAGGTGTAGCGGTGGTACCACTCCGGTCACAGTACACTGGTTCTACCACCTGGAAAATGATATAAATAATATATGGAATATATATAACTTCAACTACTAAAACTACTAGAACCAGCTGAATTTTGAAAAGTGGTCTATAAAAAAGTTTGGCAACCTCTGATTAAACAGAACTCCACTTTAAGCCAATTTCTTTGTTGCAGTCTTTGAACGCGGCAGAATTGCACAATTTAAGAAATAACGTTGCTTTACAATTAGCATCAGAATATGGATTATCAGCTTTGGCGCTGCCACAGGCTCCAATCTTACCTCAACAGTTCTCAGTGCAGGTAAACTGTCAATACATTTGAAACAACTTCTTTAGGCGCGTTGAGCACTTTTTGGGTAACCAAAAATCATGGAGCTCGCGTCATCTTCACCGATCGCTTTCCATGAGCTATGTGTATACTGTATATATACATATATTCTATAAATATACACACAGATATACATCCATGCACTATTTTTGTTTCTACTTCGATGTTTTTTAAGTTTCACTTCTGTTAGCACTCCTCACGACTCCGAGTTTTTTTTTAATTTACATACACAGAGATTTAATTATGAACATTCAACAACACACAACAAATCAAGTGACAGTCCAGTCCTATATATAGGGGTCTCCAATGGAGGACCTATTTTATGGTTTACTAGCTGGCCCGGCGAACTTCGTAGCGGCTCTAAATTAAATAATGTGTCAAAGTCCGAAAACTAAACAATCACAAAAAATATACGAATAAATACTGTAGTACATTATTCTTAACTATCTCATGGGGTTTAGCCAGCGCTTGTCATGAAAGAGCAAAAAAATGAGTTTATTTACGACATCATATAGAAACCTCTAAAATTATCAATGCCTCTTTACTATATTATGCATGTATCACACATATAATAAACCTTCCGCTTGAAACACCCTAAAACCTCATTAAAATCCGTTGAGTAGTTTGTAAGATATAAGCATACATAGGGACAGACAGACAGCGGGAGGCGACTTTGTTTTATACTATGTAGTGAAGATTAGTTATTTCTCAAAAAAGATTACAAATCGCTTACTGAGAAGTGAAATTTAACAATAATATTATTTTTTTGTTTAAAGTCAAGATGTCTGACTTTCCAAAGTCTTGTGGGAATTAAAAATCAATAAGGTAAATGAAACTAGCTTTTCCTCAACTGCATAAACGCGGATCTTTTCGAACAACTCACGCGCAATCTGTTTTTCTAAATAAAAATTGTTACAGGGATTCAACAAAATGCCTACACACCAAGATCTGTTGCATACCGGAACCGAGGGAATTATTATCCCACCGAACGCGTTGTACCAACCAGACCCAATGTTCTTGCAAAAGTTGCAAGCGCAGCTTCTACAACAATTCCCGGCCGTCGAATTCATACCATACGCAGCTGATTTTCCACCCCAACATCAAACTCAAGCACCAGAACAAAATGATCTGTTTTTACTAGAAAACGAGCAATACATCAAACAACCACCATCTTCTTTTGTCCCGAGCAATTCAGAAGTTCATAAAAACCTTGTGCAACGTGAAACGCAAGAAGGCACGGTTTTGACATTGCTTCCGCAGGGATTCTCAGTTAACAATGTTACTGAGAATTCGCTCAACCTCACTACTACGTTAATCCCAGAGAATGTAACATTAGATTTAAATATAAACGAAGTAACACATTCACCTACCACAACAATCAGTCAAGTTGTTGAAGCTAATACAGAAGATGATAAAACAACCCCCATATACTACGCTCAAGTTGGTCAAAGCGTTGGCAATGTCATTGCAAATGGATTTTATTCAGCAATTAACGATGTACGAGCTGCAGCCGCTTTGGCACAAATTGAAAAAGCTCAGGAACTACCTAAAGCTCAACCTTTTAATACCACAACAACATCAACTACAACCACTACTACTACAATCCAACCAAACTTAAAAGCATATTTCGTACCAAATTCCGAAAAAAACGACAAAAACCAAACGATTGGTGATTTGAAGCCACTGCTCGGAGCTCCTTTTGAGAAACCAGCTGAATCTGTCAATGTTGCGTATACTTTACTAAGAGCGGACAAAGACAAGCAAGCAACAAATGATGGCGTAGTTTATGCCGGGCAGTTAGTAGAAGCTACCATAAGCGAAGATCAAGACTTTAATAAAGAAAAAGCTAATATTTTTGCTAGAAGACCGCCTTTAAGGCTCTTTGCATTACCAGATAAAAGAACAACTGAAACTCCACAAAAAGTTACTGTTGTAAAGGCAAAAATACCTCCGAAAAGTAAACTAACATTTGACGATAAAACAGGTGAACCAGTGCTAAGAATATATGCAAGTTATCTCGATAGTCCTGTGCAGGTAAACATTTCATTTAACCTTGAAAGTAGCAAACGAGTGTAATCCATCTCTGCTAACATTAGTCCCGAGGCTAGCCACAGCTGCGTTGCTAACCCCAAGAACTAAGTTGGAACGCTTCGGATATATATGTCTTAAGTTACCGCACTCTTCAGACCAGAACACTGCAGCGCTTAACACTGTTGTGGTTGACAGAAATAGGTAAAACTATTAAGGGTTTTAACACATTTTAATTACTTTTAAACCATCGATTTTATATTTTATCGACATTATATCGATAACATTACTAATAAGAACCAAAATAACATGACATAATTATTGATCCAGGTTCTCTTACAACAATTATTTTTCAGAAGGAACGAGTCACCTCAAAATTGGCAAACATGAAATATCCAAATGAAGCTCTGGCAAGAAAACAAGACAGCACTGCTGCAATGAAACCCTTAGACAAGACACAAGGCAGTGACAGGAATCAGGTAACACAATTCGGCTTGAAACTTCGGTCCAGAAGTGATGATTATATACCATTGTTCGAAGATTATCAAGAGTAAGATAGACTAAGATAAGAAGGCCTTTTATTGAAGACAAAGCTAAAATAACTAACTGACTATTTGTGCATTTTGTAATGTTTGTTTTGTATCTTTTTCTGATTGGTTTGCTATCCTTTATTGATTTAATATCCTTACTTAAATGTCATTAGACAAATACACCAAATGTAATATTAATACATCATTCTAAACACCTGGGTTGTATAGCATATATGTGAAAAAACGTAAATTTTGACTGAAAATGACCTGTAACAAAGATGCTTTTATGTAATATTGGGGTTATGTACATTAATTTTTATATATGTAATATTTGTATGTAATAACTGTTATGTACAGTAACTAGTATACTGATTGTATTTGTTTTAGAGTTATTACTAAAGATTTGTTAGTCTTGTGTAAGTGTAAATAATTTATTTATTATTAGTTGAATAAGAATAGCATAGCGGATAATTATTACATTATTTAAACAAAAACACACAGTGCATTTAACTGTAATAAAATATGTAATGAGTGAGGATACTTTTATTAAATTAACCATTTGTAATTTGACTCGTGAGTTGATCAACGTTGTCAAACGTCATACTACCAAAACAAACATATAGAAGTAAGACTTCTTAAACGGTGATTGTATAAATTGAATGAGAATTGAGTCTTTCAAAATACACTACAACTCTGACCCCACTTGAGAAGAGTAGTAGAGAACGAAGTATAATCAATACAAAACGGGAGATAAAAATATAGTCACACGAGCGTTTTTGAACGTTTGATATCTGATGCTTACATCAGATATTCCATTGCGAAGTTGATTATTTACGTACTTTTCAGAAGTATAACTTCTCTCACATACGATGCTTTACGCGCACTTCTATATACGCATCTGTCAATCCATATAAATTTACATTAATAGAAATATAAAACAATCCATGATATTTTGTACTTTTTTATTCATTATCACTATGACAACTTATAAAACTGTTAAACTCTACATTTACAAACATTTACCGAACATTTTGATCCAGATAATTTATTGTATTAGGCAGGGCCGTTTCACAAGTCTCATTAGAATTAAACCTACGTACATATCAATAACACACGTGAAAAACAATGTCAGATGTACTTAAAGCTGTGCGTACACTAGAGCGACATGCACCATTCTGCATTAAAACTTAATCCTGAATAGGGTATTCGACTGTAATTTAATATATGGTCAGAATTAAGGATATATTTAAAAATATAAGCTTTTAATAGTTGTCCAAAATGATGTCTAAACATTCACATTTTTGTATGATCACGTGACCAAAATAAAGATCTGTAGTAGCTTTAGTGGCGCACACAGAACACGAATCTTCACTATTGAATTCATATTAAAACACGACATTTACTTAAAACGCCACAAGCCACTGTCTTTGGTTCTGGCAGTCGCTTTCCAAATTGTAATCTGAACATTTAACATAACTATTTTTTTTTGTATTTCCCGTCAATACCTACCAAACAAAAAGAAGCACAATTTGTAAACAAATTAATGAGAAAAAGGTACTGAATATTTTGTGTATCAAAATACTGTTAACATAATAAAAGATATATTTTTCAAGTATAATTACGAAGTAACCAACAAATGAAGAAGTTATAAAATTTCAGTCAAACACCCTATTAGTATGCAAATATTTTTGATTTATTTAACTTCAAGGCGCAAAACGATCTCTCGATATGACTTTATAAATATTTCTGAATGTATCTAACTCAATAAATTGCAATAAAACATTGAATCCCTATTGCAAACTATGACAATTTAATAGTGTCCTATTTCGACATAATACACACATCCAAATTCTATCTCAAACACCAAGCATATAATAAAGTTTTTTAACATAGAAATAGATTTCATCCGGAAAATCTCTAAATAAATCTTTTTTTCCTTTACATCGATTTTATCCAAATAGGTTTACACACTGTCCAAAATGCTCTGAGAGATAAAAAACAATATCTAACATAAATAAAATGTGAAACATTTTACAAAAAATAAAAACATACAAACACATACACGTAATTCATACAATAATAATAATAATAGCGTTCACACACGAAATTGTGTGACAATGCACTAAAAATGAGTTCAATTTCTTTAGCGTTACACACTTTATAAACACCCATCCACCTTTCATTTCTATTAAAATAATATTCTGTATATTTAACCTGAACAAAAAAATATACAAAGATCGCATTAAAGTGAAGTCAGTGTGATGTTACCATTAATTTGTAATACCAAATAAAAGTGCTTACGATTATGAGCGTGATATACAAATAGCAAATAGGCATACGTTCTAACTAAGAAATAAGCATGGTACATACTAAACTCTGACAGATTGCAACCTACACGAGACCGAGTCAGATTTTCGGCATTCCAGACTCCGCTTCAGTCTACATTCGTTTCACATACCCCTTAGTACGAGCTACGACCACTTGGTGCTTACATCCTAGCTTTTTCTAATTAATAATAATAATAATACACTTTATTGGGTACAATATACAAAACAAGAACAAAATTAGAAAATACAATTTTAAAACAATACAAAAGGCGGTCTTATCCAGACAACCTTATATATATATTTTTTTTGATATAATTATACAGTCACGTCAGAAATCCCATAAAAATATGGTCACAAGTGCTGAAAAAAGTAATAAAACTAATAATAAAAATATGAACAAAAACAAATCCGCTTGTGACCATATTTCAATATTCAATCTGGCATAAATATATTCCTACATGAATAGTTTATCTATAAAATAGATGTACTTTGAGCAGTGATAGCCTAATGGTAGAAATTGGGCCTCTCAATCGAGGGTCCGAGGTGCGAATCCCAGGCACGCACCACTGATTTTTCTAAAATGATGTGCGTATTAGAAGTTAATTATCACTGCTTTACGGTGAAGGAAAACATCGTGAGGAAACCTGCACACCCAAGAGTTCTCCAAAAAAAAGGAGTTCTCAAAGGTGTGTGAAGTCTACCAATTCGCACTTGGCCAGCGCGGTGCACTATCACTCTGCAACTCACAGGTGTGTAGGTTTTCTCACATGTTTTCCTTCACCGTAAAGCAGTGATAATTAACTTCTAATACGCACATAATTTTAGAAGAATCAGTGGTGAGTGCGTGCCTGGGATTCAAACCTCGGACCCTCCATTGAGAGGACGAGTTTCAACCATTCCGCTATCACTGCTCTATCTATCAGATGTACAGCATACTAATTTGTTCCATCAGTCTTTTGAAAGAAAAAAAACACTATTAAAAATATCATTACCTATGTGGACTTCATTATGCCTATTTGCTAGTAGTATCACAAAAAATAAAATGACAAATTTGTGATTCTTAAAATAGTGATCATTACAACTATAATCAATATTATATATCTAGCTTTACTCATTTAGTAACAAAATTCCTGTCATTACTAGAAAACACCACAATCATTTGACACTGCGCTTCTCACTAAGGATTTCGTTAATAAAACTCCACACAAAGAGCCTAAAGATTGCACACAGTTGGTATACAGACTAATGTGACACACATATTGCAGCAAAGTGGCCGTAATCGTTGTCATTACATAAGTATGAACGGGGAAGACTTGTGAACTATTACGTCAGCGTTTCTCAAACCGTATTATGCTAAACTGTTTCTGATTTTCAAAGTAAAATGCCTCTTGTTAAGATTTGCTCCTGATATAACTATGGCTATAGTTAAATTTGTAAAAAGGAACAATGATGCAACCCTGTGTTTTATTTCGTAGGTCGCACCAATAATTTGGAAAATGCTACTTTAGGCATTTAATTATACATGGTAAGATATATCCAAATAAAAAGTGATGTGCATCTCATCTCAGTTTTAAAGCCCTAAATAGAGATTATGCCAAGCAAGTATACACTTCGTACATCTCAACGAGAAACTTTTGACTTGGAAGACTGATATATGGAAGATATAGTGTCTTGCTCACGTAGCATTTAGAAACCTGGCTCCCGCTTCTCAATTCCTACCAGCAATATATCAGTTACATGTTTCTACAATGTGTGTTGATATAATGAATGCAAGATTTCTCGTTATCTAAGTTGTACAGTTGTCTTCCCCTTGAACTTTAGGTACACACCTACACATAAATTCAGTAAACCCCAGATCCGGGCACTTTGCTGTATCAATATGTATAAACCTACCTCTGCTCCATAATAAACTTCATAAATCCGTTACTTTGTATTTCAACAACACATCTAATTGTCAGTGGATGGGTTCATAGATAACTAGGAGTTAGCGTTGAGTTTCTCCAACTGGTCCATAAACCACGGGTGACCTGTCGAGCGCTGCGTGAGGATATCACAGCCTGTCTCCGTCACCAGCAGAGTTTGTTCAAACTGGAATATTTAAATAAAAATAATATATAGTAATAACTTTTATCTGACTGCGTCAGAAGCAGGTTAATGTTTTTAGAGTGTATGTATGTATATATGTATGTAAACATGTATGAAAGTATATATGTTTGTTTGTATGTATGCTCATTTCTTTGGCACGCGCTACAGCCCAAACAGCTCGATGGATGTGACGTATGATATATTATTAGAATCGTCTTAGTTTACAGAGTGATATAGGCTACATAATTTTTAAAAATGGCAAATAGTGGAAAACGGGGGAAGTGACGACTTTTTTATTACCACGACAATATGAGTATAAAATGAATGCTAGTAAATAGACCATTCTAAAAATATATATATTGTAATACTTTTTGACATAATATAATTCACTATTTTGACGAAAAGTCCTATTAAGCGTTAATTTCAATGTATTTATTTTTAATTTAATTTATGAACAAAACAGTCGTTTTAAGCAGTCGGGGTTTTTGTTTTAATGTTTTTAACAATGTTACTACTTCCTTCACAGCATATTTCGAATTGTGAGGTTATTCAAGCCACTGATATGTAGCACTAGTCTAGAATACAACTGACCTGAGCAGATCGCGATCCATCAGCAGTAACAGCAGTCCAGTGGTCGGGCCACTGTTCATCGCGCCAGCCTCCCTCATTAATCATCGGCTCGATCGTGAAGCAATGGCCTGGCTTCATGACACCAACTGCTTTATTCTCTGGAAGATTACGACACCATTAGTGATTTTAAAGGTGGTACAACCCTTTATGGTTCGACTCGGAAGGCACCACCGAAACACTTATTTCCAGCTAATAACAGCAGTGGTAAATGCTCTGTGTTCTGGTCTGAAAGGCTGTTATTATATTTTTCTGTGACGTTATAACTTAGTCCTCAGGGGTAGCTGTAGCTGACCTCAGGTAAGACTCCCATTTTATCTGAGATAGATATATCCATGGGCGGCAGTTACCCCTACCAACAGGTGGGCTGCATGCTCGTTTGCTACTTTTAGATTATAAATAAAAATTGACGCAAAAAAGGCGTAAACGCTGTAACCATCATAACGATAAATGTCCAACAGAACTGATTTTTTTCCAGATTTGAGATGTTTGAGTGGACCC
>DWTU01002204.1:0-11833 GCA_018251515.1 Cecropterus confusis | reverse complement strand
CTAAAATTATGTGCGTATTATAAGTTAATTATCGCTGCTTTACGGTGAAGGAAAACATCGTGAGGAAACCTGCACACCTGAGAGTTCTTTAAAAAAGTTCTCAAAGATGCGTCTACCAATTCGCACTTGGCCAGCGCGGTGGGCTATGGCCTGAAGCTCTCTCAATCTAAGAGAAGACCCGTGCCCAGCAGTGGGACTATAATGGGTTGACGGTACATACTTGTTAACGATTACTCTGGCATACGTATATGGGTAATCGTTTGTAACTTTTAATCCTTTGTTATTATAAAGGCAGACTAATAATAATAATCGTGAAAGCCGCTTTCTTTGATAACCTATATTTTAAAATTAACATCACTCAAATTCCTTACTTGCAACGGATACAATTCAAACATAATAAGAACTGGTAGCGTATAATGGCCCAAAGTTGCAAACGTAATGTAAGCCATAAAGCAGATCAGAGGAATGTTCGTCCGCTCTTGCGTTAAATATATAAACACACCTAGAGCAACACAAATTACTCCAACTCCAAGACCTGGGTAGAATAAATAAAATATATTAACATTTACGCTATACAAGATTTAGCAGAATTAAATATGGCAGAAATGAGTCGTGATATATAAAACTATCTATTTCTTTTAAATATTCTGACAGGCACGCCCTAAGTATGTGGTCGTAATACTTTATATCTAAATACGTTAATAGACATTGTATAGCAATGCAATTTTCTCTATTAGGTACAATGTACAATAATCCGTGTTTGACCCGATCAACGTCAGTAAATAGACGAAACTTATATAGGCATTTAATCAGTAGAAACGAATACAGATTGAATTAATCAATAATACAACGTTATGAAACGTATTTATATATCTACCTGAAATCAAAGCCAAAGGTCTCCTTCCTAACCTAAAAATGAGAATTGAGGTGAATACCCCAGAGAGAAATCTTGTTATGCCGAGTAAAAAGTTACCAGTATTTGGATTCACACTCGATTTTGAACGCTGAAAACGAAACATTAAATAAATTAAGTTATATCCGATATAGCTTGTCTTTATTAAAAATACACTATTATAATTTGATATTTTGTTCACAAGTAAAACCAGTCTTAATATTATTAAATCTGTATGTACTATCTATATGAACATTGAAATAGAAAGAAATATAAGATCACTGAGGTGATAAAGAACATTCTTTTAAAGAAAAAAGTAAAAAGATGTACAAAAAATCAAAATTTATTGGATTATCTATCTACCTAATAAGTGCCGAAATGATTGTTTTATTTTTTTACTTAAACTTCAAAAATTTTATGTTAAGTTCCAAAAGATAAAGAAGAATTACCTCTAAAATATCTACAGTCCACATAATCACAATGGATATTCCTGATAATTGTGTAATGATGAAGTAAGTCATCATTAAGACAAAAGGTTTGCACGACGAGCGCCTGAAAAGAGCTGAAAATCTCTCTTTCCATGGCAATCTGAAATATAACAATGTATTTCAACTTAACATTCCTACTGGAAACAGAATATTTCGAAATGGACGTTTTAGGATCCATAGACAGTTTGCGTAACCTATATTCTGCAAGTCAACCACTCTGTTGCACCAAATTTATTTTATCTGAAGGATACGAAGGGTAAGTGAGTGAACTTTACAGTATTACGAAAGCTTGAAGCCATGAAACTTTGTTGAACGTAGATTATAATAAATATTACGGTAATAAAATTACAATTAATAGAATATTACCCATGAATATCGTTGTCCATCTTAAAATCCATGAGTTCATCCATCTCCGCATTTATGTTATGTTTCGATGATCTAAATTTTCTTAGAGAAGCTTCCGCGTTTTCTATAGTATCGTTCATCAGCAAGTAATATGGTGTTTCGGGAAGGAAATAGTTAAGCGCCATAAGCATTAACGAATAGAATGTACACATGAAACATAGTGTGGTCCACTTGAAGAATGATCCTAAACCAGCCTGCAAATTTATTAAGAGTACATTTTATAGTATACAAGTTTAAAAGGAGCTTTTAGTTCACCAAGTAGTCATTCTCGCATATGGGTATCTGTCATCGACTGTCAGAGGAGTTCTGCCTGCAATGAATCATAGATGCGTTCCATTTGACAACTGGCAAGAGCAGGAGCTCAAACCGCCCAACCAGTGACCCCTGGTTCCTTTTCAGGGTCGCAAACACGCGGCAGGTGTGCCTGCTTACCGTCATATACACCTGAACGTACGGTATGAGTGTAATTTCTTACTGAGAAAAGCCCAATAAGGAAACCGTGCTCGGAGAACTCTGATTGCATTAGTTTGGGAGATATCGGAGTCCTTTATAAAGCGCCAAGAAAGAACATCGAGGTCGTTTTATATTACAAAATATATTGAAACTCCTCACCCAAATTGTGACTCTTCAAAGTTATCCAAATGTTTAAGTAAGTTACAATTAAAAACTATTCCATAAAATTATTAATAAGAAATCAGTGCAGTAATTTGGCGTCCATATAAAAGGTCGACTTGACAAAATTGTACAACGATAGTAGCAAATTATTTAATATGGTAACTTACCTGAGCTGTTATGCCGACGGACATAGCCAAGTTTGGGAAAGACCCAATAACTCCACGCATGTTCGGCAAAGATATTTCTGTCAAATACGGCCGAGGAACACTCATTACCATTCCCATTCCGAAACCAACTATAATTCTTCCTGTGAATACAAATAGTGTGTAAATAACAGTTTCATCTTGGACCATTTTTCTAATGTGCGATATTAAAGATTTTTTGCTCTTATTATTCGGTATATTTATGTACCTACTAGCTGACCCGGCGAACTAAAATATGGCGGTACGAACCATATTTTATTTCTCTAATCACAACTGAGAAAATAAAACCCTTCCGGTAAAATCAAATTAGTCGTAGCTAAATTGAAAATAAAACTGGAGTAGAAACTGGATATTGTTGTACAAAATGCGTGGGGTGCTTATTATTATTACTACAGGTATACTAAACTATCGTTAAAATATTTACAGCAATGAAAATCAAGCCCCCCACGCTTTTTGTACAACAATATGAATTTTTCAATTGAGTACTCCAGTTTTATTTTTAAATTTTTAGTTCAATCAGTTTCAAAAGCGTGTTTTTTTAGTTTTTTCAATGTGAAATAAATTAATAGAATTTATATCCTAAGAAACAGAACACAGCGCCATCTATTGGGTGTATTTGTAACCTAGACGTCAAATGATATTGAAGAATTTTATGAATCAACGTACACCGCCGTATGTGACAACTTCATAAAACTAAACTAAACACTTGCTTAAGAAACAATTAATTGATACATTTTATTCGTTTACATTCACGACATAAGCGAATAATTGAGATGATAACTATCCTATCCAGTAAGTTAAACCAAAATACGGGTACATGTGAAATTTGATTGAAATCGGTTCAGTAGTTTTGGAGTTTATTGGCAACATACTTCTTGACACAAGATTTTTGTATATATAAGATAAGATATATAAATTGTCCGCTTTTTAAAAATAAACGTTATTTGACGTTAACTTTAAGCACATATTAATAAAAAATATTTTGACAAAATATAGTTCATTGATGCGTGCTTTAAGGAAAAAAGAAAACATCACACGAAATCCTTTAAACATATACTCTGTTGTAAAATTCTGGAAGAAATATGTCTTTCTACATGTTCATTTATCTCGCTCCGAGCAAGTTCTTCATTTCTTTTCATATTAAGAAATCCAGCACTAAATGATATTGACTGATATAACTAATATACAAATTAATATTTATACTAATGCATCTCACCTATTATTAAACTTTGAGCCGACGTAGCTATACCAGTGTAGAACCAGCCGAAAGCCACCGGCATATGAGATACAATTAACATTAGGCGTCGTCCAACTTTGTCTATAAAATAGCCGCAAATCAGACATCCAAACGGAGCCGCCAGAGTCAAAACACTAGCTAAAAATATACCCATTACTTATATCATACGAATTATTTCAAAAAGTTGATAAACGAATTATTCGTAAAAGACATGTGTGGTTTATGAAAGTGTGTTACGTTAGACTTTGCAAGAAAGTACCAGGTGATCAGATCGTTAATATTATAAGACTTTTGTAATATTCTTACCAGAAGATAAGTTTTCTAAATTAACAGAATGAAAATATGAAACATTTTTTTAAAGTGATAGTGACTCTTTTATCGTAGAATTATTTTTTCTTTAGTCCTTATCTGTACATTTTTCTTACATTATTCTGCGTTGAATTGTTTGATGAAATTTTGATTGGATTTATTTAATAAAATAGAAGTGACAAATGAGAGAGTAGTTGTTACACTTTTGGATGTTAAGAGTTGGGACTCTAAAAATAAACACTTACCAATCCAAGACTGATCAGATATGGTAGTTTCGATGCTGGAATCCTTCAGTTGCGGTAAAGCCACCGCAGTGAATCCAAAAGCGAGGCCTATTATGACCATGGAGAGGTTGACCCACACTCCATACCCTAATTGGATCCATGAGGTCTTTGTCCAAAATCCAGGATCCGGATACGTAGGCAATGTGTTTGGCTGCATTCTTAATCCATTTTTAAAGCTTTCTAAATAATTTATGTTCGTATACTTATCCAATGTCTATAGATTTTCTTACAAAAATAAGCTTACAATAAACACTAAAACCAAGCTTTAAGGATACCATCAAACGAAAATTAACTTTCTGTTGCTAATATAATCGATTTTTATCAGCTGATTCTAGACTGACTTTGCTGTAATATTATGTCAGTTTTATTATTTTTCACTAAGACATGAAGTTTCGTAAATAGTTGTGTGGGATTCTGTAGCAATCTTCTTGTTTTAGTCATATTTTTTCGAACTTATATGCTGTAATGTTATATTATTTATATGCTACTGTGCTAAAGTTTGGAAAATATGTGGCAGTTTAACTATTCCGTAGCGTCTCATCAAAATCTCTAGAACGTTCCTGGTAAAATTTCAGGTAGATTCTTCACAGGGCAATTGAGTTTCGGGAGTTCGGCTGCATGTTCGATTGCTCTTTCCTTTACATCAAAAAAAGCGTTCGGTGACTATGACGCAAGTTCTATGATTTTTGTTCACCCAAAAAAAAGTGCTTAACGCCCAAAGTTTTCACTTCAAAAAACATTAAACATTATAGTCCTACTGCTAGGCATATTCACGGAATACGAAGCTTTAATTTATAACACTCAGTCAGAACTAGGAAAAGAACAAAAATATTACCTCTGTTTACCATAATGCCTATACTTTGGATATATAAAGGACCTCGTGTATTTATTATTTGCGAACTCAGCATTGAATAATGGCTTAACGTTCTTCCCAGCGAGCCGGGATTGGAGGTTTTCCTCAAATGCTGACAGAATGTGGAGGAGTGTCCCACGGGAAATATACGCGAACTCCAGAACGTCTCCGCGCTTTACTATTGTTTTATCTGAAAACATTTTTATAAACGATGAAAATTTTACACTCTACCACCTGTTACAAATCAAAGACAAACTTATACATACACCCCTTAAACCTTAACACAGACGAGGTGACACAGTTTTAATCCAGTAATACCATTTATTCGGAGATTATCCTATAAGAATACAGTGGCATCTGATTTAAGGTGCGTTGGGGTAATATCGGTGGGATAAAATCCGTCGACTAAAATTGTAGCCGAATTTGGCCATCTCTATAAAAGTCCGCTATATAAAGCATGTACATCATTTTGATTTTCATTTTGATGAAATCTCCAATTTTATAAAATCTGGCTAATTGGGTCTACAAATTCAATCAAGGCTTTACCCCAGCTCCGTTATTACACAAACTCACCTTATTTATGTATAAAGATTAAAACGCAGGTCGCCGTGTCGTTTATATTTCAGTGTTGTTTCCACATTTTGCGATCCACTATATTTATCGCTGTTTATATATTACAATACAGATTTGTCAAATGTTTGGTTTATCGCGATACGTGCACTGAATTGCAGATGAGAGTCCTAAGACTGGGAAGACGACTTTCCTTTATGAAATGTTCTAGTAAAAAATAATTCAAGCAAATCATTCTGCTTAGCAAATAAAATTTGTATTAGTAAAAATTACCTGTTCCTTTAAACATTTCGTCAATGTTAGCTCCATAAATGCAGAATACAGGTAGAAAGTAGTACAAGCACGTAAGACGCATATCTGAATGAACTGAGTTTGGAATACACTGTTTGTTAAACATTGATAAGATTAGGTTTTACTAGTTATACTATTTTCTCATTGATTTCGTCAATACTACAGTCAAAGTGTACTTATTGTTATAATGCTTACCTGCTTTTTATGATTTGAAGATGTTCCAGAATTATATACTATATATGAATGACTTTGAATAGAAATATAAAAAAATGGATATTCCATTTATACATCCATTCATCAGCCTCTTCAGGTCATTTTAACCACCATTACGTGGACTGGATGCTCGTTTACTTCAGTCTTATAAAAAAGGTTTACTGCTGCTTATAGGGCTCCACTAATAGAGGTTTCTGCGAACGATCAATGCGTCTGGGATAAGCATCCCAAACCTCTTTTATATTAATTACCTACCACAGTACGTGTAGATGTATGAAGAGAAAGAAAACGTTACTGAATATTTCCTGGATTTAATCCCTTAATTGCCGCCTTTGCCATGTTCTACAAAAGGTTACAATTAATTTTAAAGCAATATTTGTGTGATGAAGCTTATTAAGTAAATAATCATTTAAATGGGAGATATGCTTGTCGGATGCGTTCCAATATGGTTCTTAGTATGGTTGTAACGGAAGCCATCTTACGTGAGGCGGAGGCGGATGTGGAAGTTATGAGGTTCACCTCCGCGGATGCGGAGGTTAACGGAGGCGGAGGTGAACTTTACACAATAAAGTTCTTATAAAAAGTTAAATAATTACTAATAATCAAAATAAACAAGAGGAAAATTAAATTCACGAACAACAGCTTTGTGGATTCGTCGCCTTCCGTGCCGGCTGTCACTAAATAATTGTTTACTTAGCACAGAACTTGATAGCACCGATAATTAAGTGCGAAATATGGTAGAAAAAACGTTATATTTGATATTATATCTCTACCACGATAAAGATATTCTAGTTGCAACATGTAGCTGAGCGGTCGCGTCGCCTAGCGTCCCTCCTTGCGCGTTGTACGTCAAGATCAAGGTAAATAAACCTCCGTCATAACTCCGCAAATTTTTTGCAGAGGTGGATGCAGTAGCGGAAGTTCGTTTTTCTATGGAAGTTTCGCAGTAACGGAGGCGGAGACGGCTTTCCGTTACAACTCTAGTTCTTAAGAGTAGCAACGCAGTGACCAACCTCAGGTAAGACCGAAGAGTTATCTGGGGTTGATTACAGATTAGCAACAGGAGCCGTGTGCAACTTCAATAGTATAAAAAATAAAATAATAATGATGTGATGTAAATCCAAAAATTAATTATAAGTTTTATAAACGAATACCACTTGTAACACGCATATTTTAACTTACACACGTATGGAGTTTCTTGTACCGTTTCTTTACCACAACGACTACCAACACCAACCAATGAAATTAATAGATTATTGACGTTTTCAAATAGTTTTACTAAATATCCATTTTGAATCTATGAGATTTGAATGACTTTTTTTAATAGTATGGAAGTAGCAAACGAGCATGCAGCCCACCGCAGGTAAGTGGCTGCTGCCGCCCATGGACATCTGTAATCAACCCCAGGTAAGATCAAAGTCTCACCTAAGGTTAGCCACAGAACACTTTAGACCAGAACACAATAGCGCATAACACTGCTGTTATGAGGCTGAAATAGGTGTGGAGGTGGTGGTTTCAGAGTGGAACCACAAAGAGGTCTACCACTTCCAATTGCTATTCAATTTGAACACTTAACCAAATAAAAGTCGGATTTTATTGTACTCATAGTTTATTTATTTTTTAACATTTAACAACCTCTCGTTTCACTTCTCTGAAGTCTTAACAAAATGGCTTCTTTATAAACACAACAAAAACTGTTAAACAAAATGCTTTAATCTTGAAAAGGGGAATTTAAAGTAATTTATACATTACATCCCCTCCTTTTTAATATAAATGTACAACATTCATAAAATATGAATTGTTAATTTCTTGTCTATCTACAAATATATACTTATTTAATATATTTAAAAATAAATAACTTGTTCTATGTTAATTGTAATGGCACTATTTATGACATTTTTATTATATATTCTACTTATCTAGTTCTTAGCTTTGAAAATAATCATAATCCTAAAATGTTATATCATAATACTTCTTCAAATTAATTGATGTATATTTCATCAATTTACAATTTTGAAAACCACTATGTTAGTTTAACTAAGTAACGTAATAAAATTATGTTTCATGTTGCGACTTTCCGCTACTCGTCAAAAGATGGCGCCACATTTAATAATCTCATTTTGTAAATGATATGTACAGCCACTAAACAAAAGTATTGCCAGAAATAAAATACAAATAGCATTTTCGTTGTAAATTTAACAAATTGTGACTTTACTTTGACCTCAACAACAACAAAATTTTAATAAATATTTAAATGAATTTAACAGTAAAATGTTAAGATAATGTACCATCCTGTTTAACTATTACATCCAAAAAGGACAAATTAATTAATAAATCAAACATATAAATGGATATTCAAATTACTATATAGTTTTAAAAGATAAATCCAATTACCAGTTGAGTCAAAATAATGTTCAAATATCAATAAGCGATGTACTTACTGTTTTCATTACCATTAAGCAAATAAAATCAACTAAACTTAAAAAAGTATTCAAAGCATCCTTAGGACAGTTAATATCAACATTGTTCCCAGCAATATCACATATCAACATCATCAACAACATTTCGCATTACAACAATTATGAATTGTATCACGCAACAACAATTATTCCACAAATATCATAATCACAATTTTGTTCACGCATTTTCGGTTTGCGTGTTAACCTTCTTGAGGGTTTTCGTTCTGCCGCAAAAGTAGTCTTCTATCTCTTGGAGAGTGCGCCCTTTAGTTTCTGGCAGGAAAATGTAGAAAAATACCAAGCCTGGAAACAAATTAAAGGAAATTTCTTAACATAACTCAAAGTTTACACTAAGCATAAAATGTTCAGTAATACATTATCAGCATAAAATATGATCAATTTTAATTTAATTCAATAGTTTTATGATAACATCAACACCACTGCAACATTAATTTATGCTTTTTATTTATTTACATAGCTCTGCTATGGTCTGGTTTGGAATTTGGTAAGATAGAATACACTTATGTAATACGATACCATATTTAAACGTTGACTTGGTACTCAGGATTGATAACGTATCCCTGATCTATCCAAGATATAAATCCCACCGTATTACAAATACATATCCCTTGGTAGCAGCGACCACTTACTATTAGGCTAGAATTTAAGCTTGTTTTTTTTCCATAAAAATAAATATTACCCATCGCTGGATTTTGGCATGGTTCTTAGCCGACACGTTAAACCGTAGGTCCTTGATATTATTATCCGATAGAAGTTAAGCCTTCGGAGGCCTTATGGGTTTGAAAATACGCCAAACGACTAGATCACTTACCGATAATTCTCTACGCCAATCGTAGGAAGGGATATGTACGTACGAGATTGTACAATAAATGAATAATACAACAAAAAAAATCTTACCCGCAATGGACATAGATCCGTACAGGCCGAAAGTTCCATAATCATTTAATGACTTCTTCAGTAAGGGGAACGTCTTCACCACGGAGAATACTGAAAGATGTGCTGCGCACGTCGTCATACCGCCGACAATACCACGAACCTTGAATAAGAAAAGGTTAAAAATGTAACAAAATAACAGCAGCTATAAGTACGTAAACAACAACAACGATTATAATAATTATAGTAATGTTGTAGTAATAGTAAATATAATATAAATCCAATCAAAATTTTAGCTAACTTTGAGTTAGAACAGCTCTAGCTGTATCTATATAAAATAAAATGTTTGTATGTATGTCATGTATATATGTATGTAAATTGTGGAAGACATATACATGTATATAATGACTCAGCTTATTGGCGTTTTTGGCTTAGAAATTGGCATATTTGAAAAATATGTTTAATTAACATAATGTTAAAAGACACATGAAAATCATAGTAACAATAGTTAATATAATATAAATCCGACCTAAATTTAAGCTAACTTTAAGTAGGAAAAACTGTATATTAAATAAAAGTGTATAAATTTTGGAGGACAATCACAAACATCTGTAATATAATAACAGCTTAGCTTATTGCCCTTTGGCTTAAAAATTGACACACTTGAAATAAAAACATGTTTTACTAACATAAAGTCAAATTTGATTTACGAATATATCTTGTTTGTTTTATTTTTAAGGTCAAAGTGAAAGTAATATGGATGCCAGATAGCAACGATGGTCACATTAAGCTTGAAAGGAAAAAAACTCATGATTAATTCATACGGTGATGTCGATTTTTGCATTCGCATTAGCATTAATCTAGGCCAATGTTTCTTTGAAGTAACATTTTTCTACTTGCCTTACCGCCTTGCATCTTGAATAAAGAATGAATTTATTTACCCAGATTTCAAACGCTCGGGTAAGTAGTAATGTATGATTTTTTGAATATTTAGGAAGTACGACATTAATATGATTTTAGAATTTATCTTTCTTAATAACAGATGCTTCGTAAGATAGTTTCTTCGGTCTAAATTTAATCAACGAAGGTAAAAATCCGACGGAAAGTTGTCCGTCGTTAAATAGTTATTATCGAACATGTTTAATGCTATGTTAAGAAAAAAGTTTTGACTTCTAATTACAAGTACCGATTTATCATGAAACAAAGCACATTTTTGAGAAAATACCTAACATTCACACATTTGTCATGCAATCGAGAAAATTTAAGCAAATATCTTATTTTAAATTTACCTGCGTGGGATACACTTCACCAATCATGACCCAAGGCACGATTAGATAGCCCAACGTGCAGAAGATCGTGAAGATGAAGATACAGGACACCGGTATCCAGGTCGGGGTTGGAGCCATGCCGTTATCCTTCCACCATTGCAGGTAGTACATGTATACCGAGAAAGTGATCATCGTGGTACCGCAACCGATCGCTGTGGAAGAAAGCCATTTTGATATGTATTTTGATATGTACGTCTCATAACGCGGAGCGTTTGTGCTCTACTCTCAACGCGTCAAGGTCAAGCATTTTTCTCGACAGTTGCATTAATAGCTCCTGTTGTTTTTGACACAAATCAAACCAAAATGACAGAAACTTTATATCATTTGATTTTTTGTTACCTTTTGACATCTACGATGATCTCTCGTAGAAAACCATGAAACTCAATGCTTAAACAAGCATCGGAACTGACCTTTGGACTTTCTTTATATGATTAATCAATAATGGACCATCTTTCTACGGCATCGAGCATTTTAATTGATATATTTCACAATTATACGTACTTAGGTTCAACAATTTTTGGAGTTGTCATTCGTTTGGCGCGAAATAAAGAATATTAATTAAATACACAAATAATTACGCCAAGAAAGTATTTCTCCTTGCACGTACATTTAAAATAAACACGCGAGAGTTGCAGTCATTTTAAAGAATTTTATTATTGCCATGTGGTAGGACTATTACGGTCCGCGCGGGGAGGTACCACCGCCACAGCTATTCCTAGCACGAAACAATTATCGCATTTCGATAAAAGGGTATGGTTGCCGGTTCATTTATATGAGAGAAGAATGTCAGTC
>DWTU01002203.1:0-11834 GCA_018251515.1 Cecropterus confusis | reverse complement strand
ATATATACAAGTTCCGAACAGAGACTGTCGGAGCACGGCCGCTCCCCAGGCATGATCACCGAGCCTGGCGGGAGATCGCCCTTTTCCAAACATTAATAGGTATATGTCGCAGTATTTCCAATGAAAGTATTCAAGAGTGAAGGCATAACAAATTAAATTAATCACAAAATACCTGGGTTAGAGAGTATAAACGCGTAATTCAAATGTTAAAGAGAGCCATGGCCCATAAACCTATTAGATAAGAGAACTTTATCTTCTTCTACTTATTTGTTACCATTGATTGCATAATAATGTAACCTTTGAAGCACGGAAGATACTCGAAGTGTTCGAGACCCATCTACGCAGAAGCTTATCCTTTTGGTCATGATAACGATTTCAGTACCTGAAACAAATTTAAATTCATTTTATTATTGTTAATTGACACAATATACATTTTACAGAATATTTTTCAGAATTAAAATAAGGCATTCAGTTTTAATAGGTACTAAATGAATTCCCAACTAACCGAAAAACGCTTCAAAAAGCACAATTCTGTTTAAATAAATGTCAAACTAAAACATGTTATATTTGCCATGCTTTGATTGAATTCATTAATTCATTATATACAATAATGTAATATGTTAATGGCTCATTAAGAAATGTAAAAGTTGTACGAATCTCGATTAGAAATAAGTTAAACATTTCTTAGGAGATCAGGTCTAAAAAGTTCGAAGGCTGTAAACGTGATCGAACGATTGTTAGAACGAAGTGAAAAGTTTTTCTTCAGTAGAAATAAATTTACCTTTGCCCGGTTGTTTTGCGATGAACATAAAGGAATGAGTTGGTTTATGGTTCTCTTGAAACAACGCTGAGAAGTACAATTATGTCCATCTTTCTAGTGAAATACTCGTTGCAAATAACGTTTTAGTGCCGTTGGCTTTTATATTACCTTTCAGAAATCTGTTAGATGTTACCTAAGTGAAAGCAATAAGAATTATTGCAGCTCTTTTCTGCTTCGCTTATCAAAAGAGATTTCATAAATACTAATCACATAATATTATGTTTATATTTTTATGTTATAGACGAAGCCGTTGAAAGTTTATGATCTAGATTTGAATCCCAGGGTGTGTTGAAAAACGTACAAAACTTATAAAAAATACTCTGGGTACTTCGCTGAGAACATTATTAAAAAAAATTAAAGTGCTGTAAATTGTTAGAGGCTGTTGTGTTAAAGAAAGTTATCGAATATTGACAAAAAAAAGCAAAACAAAACTCGTCAAAATTTCTTCTTTTCCTCCAAACAGTAAACCACATGCCCACTAACGGCTTGAACATGGCCGCCAAAACGACCTTGCAAGCGATCACAAGAGAAACGCAAAATTAAATGTCACACGTTCCCATTCTGCGGCCAGACGCCATCGCGAGCAGACGTGTCGCTCCGCGTTTTTAATTACTTTCATCATTAAAATGCACACCGCTCCTACATCTGTTGCAGCGTTAAATTGAACGAGTAATTTAAAAAAGGAAAACATCGAGTCGACAGCCTTTTTTGTTTAATGCTTTGTCATCTTTTGAACTCCATTCGCAGAGAACATGATTGTCAGGCAATTAAGTATTATTTTTTGTTTTGTTTATTATAGTGAAACCTGTTAGTAGCTTTATATTCTTCCGATTATTTTTTCTCTTTTTTCCCAGGCCAATCGCGGATTATTAGGATCGACATTAACCTTTATAGTCCCAAGTTTTCGTAAAATCGAAGTTACATATGCGCATGCAGTCTATGTAATGGTTACTACCATTATATAGACTGCATGAAGTTCTGCAATCAACTTCACGTAAGATTGACATTACTATTCTTGTCGACTAAGCTGAGAACATCTCCTTTAAATATCTACCTTACCACCTTCTGAAAACTTCAATACAACAGTACTTAATATTGATGTCATAAGCAAAAAGGTATGATGGTGAATTTTTAGGCCATAAACACGCTAGCCAATCAAGAGCTCTCTGTACTGAAGAACTTCACTTATTGATACTTTCTTATCTGCACAGGCATAGGTCACCTACACGATTACTTATTCGCCCAATTATTACATTGAAATTGCCAGTCTTGATAGTTCCACCTTTAGAAAGATCGGTCTTTAAGATTCTATATGCTTATCGTGCATTTTTTTATAAGATACAAGAAACAAAAGAGCAAGATGGCCACTTACATAAGTAAACTGCATGCTCGTTAGCTACTCCATTATAATAAAAAAAAGATATTTACGTGATGGTAGTTGGTCGTTGCCGCCCATGACCATGCGTAAACAACTTCATATAGAACTGAGGTTCTATCTGAAGTCAACAATAGACGCGTTGCTACTCCCGTGGACTAAGATAGTATGAAAATGTCATGTGACACGCAAGAACCTCCTCCCCATAACAACTACCATAATAAATTGAAAATCAATTATAGTAAATAACACGAAACAAAATTGTATCTTTCTACACTAAATTTGAATAGAAAATAACGCTTTCTACACTCATAGCCCCACAGTAGGATTTTCTCAGGAGAAACCATGGCACCCACGACACAGGGTGTCGTGGGTGCTATGGACACGCAAAGACGAATACACAAACACCCAGACCCAGGACAGAAATCTAAACTCATCATTCAGGGGTCTGTCTGGCCGGGAATCGAACCAGGGACCCACTGTGTGTCAGACCGGTATGGTGACCGCTCCACCACGTGGGTCGTCAAATATTTATTTAATAGAATAGAAAATATTTATTTAATTAGGTTCCTAATGGTTAGAGGGAGAGCTATGACAAACCTAAAGAATGACTGCATGAATATTTGGTACTTGCCTAAACCATAACTCTCTTACAAGAATTTTCCCGTTATTTGGGCCCCTGATGCTCCAACCAAAATATACTCACATCCAAAGCCTAAACAGAATCAAAATTCATCCTTTTTTTTATAACACTGAAGTAGCTAAGAAGCTTGCATCGTCTGTGGATATCTATATACGAACCTATAAAGAACAGCCATTCTACCTGAACCCCATACATTCCCACGCCGGGGGACTAAGTCGACAGCCGCCATACCCACCCACTAAAACGCAAAAACTACTTCATACAATAAATAGGTGTTGCGTTGTTATCACCTCGGCCTTACACTGCTTTTGTCACCTTCAAATGTGTCAGTCTGATTGACAAATGAACATGGAATCCTTTACCAATCAACGTAGTGCCGTAATTATTGCACCACGCGTGTCGTTAGAAACATTATAGTAAATCCACTGCCATATTTCCAACAACAATCTAAATCTATTCTTCCTATAACTCTATTCGCACGCCACGATTCACCCGAAACAATCGACGATCGTAATCTTTGTTCGTAAACAGTTAAATACTTTGTTCGAACGCACAAAACATCGTAACATCTATTCAATACAAATTTATTGATCGCCGAAGGTGGAGATAACAGAGATGAGTTATGGTGGTGCGAAGGTTTTAGGTGCGAATGTCAACGACGATAGGATTTGGATGTGTTTGACACCCACGGCACTAGATAGCATCGTTCGATAGGCTTGAGGAGCGTTTAGATGTGATAGCTACTTGACGATCTGCCTTTTAAGCTATTGCATAGCTTTTATCGCGGTCTTTGAGCGTGGCGACCAAATCGAGAAATTCCGTACCGAAAATAACACCTAACACCCCCACTTCGCTTAGCTCGGCCGAGCGTTCGCTTAACGTTTGTATATGGTACGACTGTACGAAGCTATAAATATAATAAACCTATAGTTTCCATGATAAAAAATCCTGAATTACCTACATATATTGTAAGATAATAAAAATATTTAAACGATATTAACTTCTCATTTATCCAAATAAAAGAAAAAAAAATGTTTTCTTTTCGGTCACCATGCTCAAAAAGTGTAACTTGAATTAATATCAAAGAGAAAAACTTGAAGTAAACTCAAAGAAAAAAATAATGCTTAAATAAATAAATAATTATAATTGCATAAGTTCATAACAAATGCTATGTGCTTTACCGCGGCGGTCCCCGAGTTTTTTTTATAAGACTGAAGTAGCAAACGAGCATGAAGGCCACCTGATGGTAAGTGGTCACTGCCGCCCAAGGACATGTATAAGCAACTTCATACAGAACAAGGGTTCCATCTGAAATCAATCACAGATGCATTTGTTCTCCTGAGGACTAAGACGGTCGCCTCATACAAAAGTGAGCCGGTAACCACACTCTTCTACCGTAACGCAAGAATTCAACTTGCTTGTTACTGTTGTCTGTCTATCCAACAGGAACAGGAGAACAGTACAGGCTTTGAGGTCCACTGCGGGTCGTAGGCCTCTCCTAATGGAATTTTATGCTAATAGTAGCCTGGTGTGCGTGCTGGTCACTTGAATGGGTGATGAGATTGCACAGAAACACAACAGCTCATCTTTGGATTCAGTCCCTTAGCCACCTACTGCGACAAACACGGGAAGAGGAGTCGTGACATTTTACACCAACACCACACGGTACTATGGTATCGATCTTAGCATTTTATCTAATAACTTAAAAAGCAATGCAATTTATTCTAAATAAAATGAGTAGAGATAATAAGAACTAATGTGGCCATAAATAATTACTGATTCAAAATTTGTCCTTCTATTATTGTAACTATAAAAAATACTCTCGCTATGATAATTTAAATGTTAAATTAATATACTTTAGGTGTGGGTCCTTGTATAGAATAACCACTATCCGATGTGTCTGAGCAGCCTCATGTATAAAATCAAAACAAGTGTATGCCACCAGGTTGTACCAGGTGGTGGAATCAGCCTAGTTTGACCGGGGAGACACCACTGCCGCCACACCCATTTCTAGCGTAAAGTAGTTTTTGCGTTTCGGTGGAAGGATGTGGTTGCCAGCTCACTTATAGATGAGGCGACCATCTTAGTCCTCGAGAATAGCAACGCATCTGTGATCGACTTCAGATCGGAGCTCTGTTTTAAATGAAGTTGTTTGCAGTCGTCCATGAGCAGTAACCACTTCCCATTATGTGGACTGCATGCTCGGTTGCTACTTTAATCTGATAAAAAATATGCCAGTTTGCATCCTTTTATTACAAAAAATTGTATATTGCTTATTCAGGTTTGTATAAGTGACGATGACTCGGAAATATTTAACTGTACGATTTTTTGTGTGTAAATTCAAGTGGTATTAGTTATAGCGCGAGTAACTTGTACAATGTAAACATTCCCAAGCGCGTGGGCCGGAGATGATGTCGAGTCGCAGCCGACAAGAGAACTGTTGAGCAATAGAGGATGTTGCACAATGCACCCGCTACCAATTTATGAGCTCATCAATATTCTATTAGAATGAGCGGAAAATTGCGTCCGTGTTTTTATAACGCGATTGGTGTCGTGATTAATTGCATTTTGAATCGGAATGAGACTTTCTAGCGTGTGAACTACTGGACTGGGTTAGATAAATACATTTTGAGATAAATATATTTTTACTAGGTGTACGAGATTTTACCAGCATAAAAAATGTAAAAAGATACACCTACGTGTATGTAATTTTAAATTAAAATAAATATGAACTTTATATATATTTTTTAAGTTACTGTGTAAATTGATGAAGTCTTGTAAATTAGACATTAACAAGTACATATCTCTACAAATCTGCAATGTACCACGCCAATGCACTAAGCCCCAAGCAGTGGTAAAGGAGACTTGAGTTCAACTTAGATTTAAGAACATTACCTTGGTCTACGCTTCCCACAGAATTTTTGAATCATGTCAAATGACATTTCGTTTGATCGATTTCTTTTGTAAATTCAAAAGGTAGTATGAACTCTTTGGAATTTTACTCCAGAGGCTCCAACGCAACGCCTTTTCTGCCATACAACATTAGTTAAGCACTGCTGTATTCAGGTTTGGAGGTTGTGGTAAAGGAGACAAACTTGTCCGAGGCGTTCCAACTTAGTTCTCAAGAATAGTAACGCATCTGTTGCCAGCCTCACGTATGTCTGATTATATCAGTTGATTACAGATGTCCATGAACAGCAATGACCACTTACTGTTAGGTGGACTGTATGCCATTTCTACATTAAAATAAGACAATATATTCATTCTAAGAAAAATCAAAACTAATAGCTATAATAATAGACACCTACACATCCATGTTTACATTTCCTTATGCGCCCTTATGAAGGGACAATCTCCACCCTACACACGTCTACATATGTGAGTAATCCCGCGAAGTAGCGTGGAAAACGGGAAAAATCCGCGAATAGCAGAAAGGGTGGCGTCTTCACATGTCAATGTTGGTGGGCGGGCCCCTGCGGCGATATTTTTCTTATGAGCCTACCCCTTTTGACGTGTATACCTACTATTACCTATTATAAAGAAAATTTTTTTGATTCTGTTCAATGTTCACTTTAAGATTCCAATCACAATTTTGTAGGAAATTTGGTCTGGTGTTAAAGTCTAGTTATTCTATATCATAGAAGTCGCAAAATAACATGCCGTCCATTTCTTGTAATTTGGCCATCCATTTCTTTGAATTGTCTCTCATTGTCATCGATACACATCAAAAACCAAAGGCTTGTCTGTACATGGCATTTTTGGCTAAAAATATAGTTCATAGGACTGGGAACGAGTAACAATAATAATTTCTATTAGGTATATTCCTTTCTTTAAATTTCGGCTGTCTGTCTGCTTGTTTAGATAAAACTCCTAAATTTAATGAGCCCGTATGTTTTAAATTTTGTATTTATTTCATTCAAACCGTCTTCTTTACTGAAAGTTATTTGAATTTGAAGTTATATTACATTTTTTATATAAAATTAGAGTCCTGGGGTCACCAACATCTCGTATAAATGTCTTTATTTCAAATTAAAATATCTAAATACTCTTAGTACGAGTTAATCTCGTTTCCTGAAAACAAATCATCTCCACGTTCCTGTTTTTATTTCAGGCCATACCTTGCAACGTAATTTAAAATTATAGGCGGCAAAATAAACAATTATTGTTTTAAGGAAATGTCATAAACTCGTCCTATCAGCGCTGCACTGCTGTTGAAGAAAAAATTAGCATTCTATTACTTTAAATAAGAGGAACCTTAAACAGTAGGTACATAAGTAAATAAAACACTCAGATTACTAATAAAGCATAAAACGCTCAAGAATTCCATGAAAACAGTCATAAAACAGCATTTTTGTTCGAAAACATTCTTACGCGTCTCCACTATACTACTTACAGACGAACCGGCAGTTTTATCTGCCAATAAAACGTTTTTATTGAGCCCTAATTTGGCCTAATGAAGCTAGTATCAGCGCTAATTCTAGATCGAAGCTATGTAGCCTCCGCCTCTCATTAAGGTACTTGTTTTACCGTGTACGAGAAACGACGAATTATCTTTTTTGTGTTGCAAGAATGCTTTTTGTGAAAAAAGTTGAAATGGGTTATTAAAAGTAATTGTTTTTATACAACTAGAAAAAATATGATATTTAATTTGTATCATAATATAACTCTATTATATTATATATATTCTGTAATATATATTACTCTGTATTAGGATAATTTGGCTCTGGAACAAATATGAACAGCATAAATCCAGCTATGAGAACTTGCATGAAGATCTAGATATATATGAATCGATGGGCAGAAAAAAGCTTAAAACTTATTTTAAATATAAATGCATAAAGAGCAGCAAAACGTCATAACACACAGCATTAGAATAGAATACACACAGCCTTAGAACAGACAGCGTTATAATATAATAATATGAAGTTTTTGTAATTATATCTTATTTTAAATAACAATTAACTTAAAAACAAATTTTAATATTTGAGTAAAAATGATCAACTTCTTGCTAACAACGCTTGACGCATCTCGCTTACTGTCTCAGTGGAACCAAAGCGTAGAGTGAGGAATCAGATATTATAAGCGCAAGAAGGTTTTATGAGCTCACTTATTAAGGCCTATGCGAAAATACCATAGATTACACCACATCCATGGTGCAGATATTTCACAGTCTCACTTAAGACCAGTAAAATACTAATCCTTATATTTAAGACCATAGGCCTCAAAGTCTTAACTTTCGTAACATTGAAATTAGTAGTGCAATACATTTTTAAAGACATAGTTGTAAAATATGAACACGTAATATTTAACTGACTCTTGTTAAAATACAAGTGTCAATTAACAAGATCTTATTAAATAGTTTTTACATTTCTTAATGAAGTTATATGTTTTTATGGTGTAATTATTCTAGTACCACAGAAATGGCAGTCGCAAATCAGCAATTGGTTTTTATAAAGATGATAGCAAAGGTCTGTCAATTACTTAGAACTGTAATAACGTTTTTTTATTTAATACAATTGCCATTTGGGGCTTCGTTAAAAAGCCGTTATAAACCGTTATGCTTAAAAATAAAATATATTGTTACACATTTGTTATACATTTTTAGTTTTAAAGTACATTTTTTAAAGAAAGTACCGTCAACCCATTATTGTCCCACTGCTGGGCACGTGTCTTCTCTCAGGATGAGAGAGTTTCAGGCCATGGGCCACCGCGCTGGCCAAGTGCGAATTGTTAGACTTCACACACTTTGAGAACTTTTTTAAAGAACTCTCTGGTGTATAGGTTTCCTCACGACGTTTTCCTTCGCCGTAAAGCAGTGATAAATAACTTCTAATACGCACATAATTTTAGAAAAATCAGTGGTATGGAATTCGAACCTTGGACCCTCGATTGAGTCCCCGAGTTTCAACCATTCGGCTATCACTGCTCACTTTAAAGTATCGAGCATCAAATGAGCTTGCTATCAATCTGTTGGTGAATGAGCACTGCTGTCTATGTACAAGTGTAAACAACATCATATACTATAGAACGAAAGTAAAGGTACTACCGCAACGCCTATTACTACCGTGACACCGTAATACCGTAACAGTTCTTGCGTTTGGTGAAAGGGTGTGGACAGCTCACGTTCATATGAGGTGAATATCTTACTACTCGGGAGTAGCAACACGACTGCACTTTGAATCAGATAAAACCATGGAACTCCATATAGAACAGAGGTTTTATTTTGCAGCCCACGTTTACCCGCAAGCAACTGCTTACGGCTAAACGTGGGCGGCAATGACCACTTAGCATTAGGTGGACTGCATGCTTGTTTTCCACATAAATATAAAAAACACAAATGTCCATGTATGTACATTTGATAATATTCTCTTATTTTGAGTATCTCTTTTCTTTTAGTTCAGTTATTCATAAAAATCTTTAGGTATTTTACGTGATTCGATCTCAAGGAATTTATCAGCCTTTGATCGTACCCAGAATGACACACCTGCAGTCGACTTGCACTTAAAAATAGACCTCAAGGCTATACCAACAGAGTTGAATTCGCATTATCGATGAAGAGTAGTTAGAGCGTTAGGGGGTGATTCACATATGTTACGTGTATGAACACGTAGGAAGGGGTACGTGGAGGCGGGTAGGTTTAGGAATAAGAAATATAGCTTTTTTTCGCAGTCTTCGCTATTGGCGAAGATATTTGTAAGGGTTGGACTTCTGATTTGGGATATTTATCTATTTGTACATCTTATGTGATGGATTTATAAATTTGAATATCTTTTGTATATTCAAAATGAGCGCACATAAAATTATGGTTATAATATAATAAATAACACAAATTCATAACTCATAAACTAATTTTATCGAATCCTTGAATCTAAACTATCAAAATCGATTACATCGTCTCTTACATGGCGTAACGAAAAACTAATTGCTAATATAAAAAAAATAAGTTCTTAAAACGAATATTCAAAAACCAAAGCAAAGAACTCTAAATTACTATGTTATTTTTTGTGAAGCATTAATTCATAACATTTGCGAACCGATACACAAACATGTACGCAAATAGGTAGCTACATTAAAAACGAGTATATGCCAAACATCCAAAAGTATCCATTAAAGCAAATAACTCAAGCAGACGACGGGAAAAAATATTTCCGCAACGTCCCAAGTAATATTAAAAACCTCTTAGCGTTATCGAAATGATTTCATTTTCTCAATACGCGCATATTTTCATACTGCGCGGATGACATATCACGTTCAATCATAATATAGTTTCTTCGGAGCAAAACCTCCCCTATATCGACGCTGGAAGGCGAGTTTTTGCGCGTTGGAAATAACAATTCCTCCGTGATTCCATACGATTTCACCGAATAATGATTTGCTTCGTAATGAGAGCGGTGCGAATAATATTCTGAGAGGAAAAATGAACGTTAAGAACTGGATTGGACTATTTTTCTGAAGGCGTCTTAGATTTATTATTAGGTTTGTTATTTTAGGCACTTGGCTTAAACAAAGTAGATATTTCTAAATCTATGTATACTGTTCTAATCTCAAGTAATAAAAGACAAACCCGCTGAGTTTCTTGCGGGATCTTCTCAGTTGAGGTCATTTTCCGATCCGGTGGTAGTGTAAGAAAAAATATTGTAAATGACAATTTGTAAGTGCCCCCGTAGGCCTATACAAAATAAAGACATTTCATTTCATTTCATTTCATTTCATTTCATTTCAAGAGCTGTTTCAGATGGTAAGGAAATATCATTTATACGAAGTGATCCAACTTAGTCCTTAGGGCAGCATAGTATTTAAGATCGATTTATGATTGAGATCGAGTGCCATGTGGTGTCAGTGTGCAGTGTGGTATCGGTCTCGAATAGCACCACTGCATCTGCCCGTGACTGTCGTAAGATGCGACTATAGAACGACATAGGAGGATAGGCAGTAGCGGTTCCCTGAGTAACACCAGCAACAGCTGCGGTCTTAACGCATGCTAGGCGCGGCGACTACTGACAAAACTTTATTAAAAAAGCCAGTAGTAAATCTCTAAGGGTTGATGAACTTCGGATCATTTTTTTTATGTCCATGGACGCAATGACCTAACATCAGGTGGGCTGCATATTCATTTGATGCTACCCGATATCCATGGGCCTAGGGCCCATCGGGGTATGACAGGTCATCATACTTGACCCCAATTAAAAATGGCATCCTTGATACCCTCAATTACAGAAACGATTCCGCTTACCATTATGAGGATTATCGAATGTTCCCCTCGACCCAGGAAATAGCAAAATAAGAGTTTTATAAGACACAGGGAAAGATTTTACAGGTTCAATTCCAGAGGCTCCATCATCACACCCATTTCTGTCTTATAATAGCAGTGTTAAGTACTGCTGCGTTCTAGTATGAAGGCTGTGATAAGGGTGCCATAGTGATCTGAGACGTTCCAACTAATCCTCAATGGTAACAACGGATGTAAAGCCAATCTCAGTTAGGACACTTATTGGGAATGAGTACAGATGACCATGAGCGGCAGAGTTCACTTGTCACCAATTGGATCGCGTGCGGGTTCTATATTATAAATTAAATTAGAGCATAAGAAAAAACACCCAGAAACCTTACTATATCTGGTTCTTTCTAAATATCAAGAAAACTTTAATTTTAATCTATGTCATATCCAGTTGCTTAACTCCGTAAAGGAAAATGTGGGTTGTTCCGGAGTTTATTATTGCTGTTAGGGCCCCTGCTCTTCATGCAAACTATCCTTACTTACAAAATATGTGGTTTTGAAGCTATAGGTACGTCTTAGTTAACCCTTGGCACTTAACGGATCGCAGTGAAATTTTATAAACGTTTGTCACGCGAAAACGGCATGTATAAATGGAATTTTCAGTGTCTCACCTAAGATTAGCCACAGACGCGTTGCTACCCCTGAGGACTAAGATGGAATGCCTCGGAAAAGTATATTTCCCTTACCACACGCTTCCGACCAGAACACAACAGCGCAT
>DWTU01002202.1:0-11837 GCA_018251515.1 Cecropterus confusis | reverse complement strand
GAATTCGAATTGGTAAGAGTGACAGTTGTGTCGAACGCCATTAGGTTAGAATTTGTTGAATTTTTGTAGTTTTTCGCGCAACGTCTTTTTATTAAAGAAAAATATCCTATATTTTTCTTTAATAAAAAAAACATCTCCTGACAGTAACAAACACGACTAAAAAGAATTAGCCAAATCTGTCCAGCCGTTCACGCGTGATACTATGACCAAGGGAAATAGGGATTCATTTTTATATATATAAATGATTAGCCTATGGGGAAAATATTAACAACTAATTAAGGAACACATCGACGCAGTCAAAAAGACCCCGACGATCAAAATGACCCGATCTGCGGTAGCCGAACACATTCTTAATTCCACGATTCATGTAACTGGATCGAAATATCGACAAAGAAAATCAAAAACCACTTATCGTGAGTACCCGTAACATATGAAAGTATCAATTCCGCGATAATGTGAGTCTAAAATCATGTAATTACATAATTTTTCTTACACTACCATCATGACATGTACTCAATGTCGAAATATTGTATAAAAAATTTCATTTCTTGTGGGTATACATTTCAGGTAGGTATTTATTCTTTGGTATGACAAACAATATCACAGAATTGGATAAATTTTATGATGTTTTTTTTTATTTAGTAATAAAAAATCAAGTATACAGTACACATAAGTGACCAACACGAGTCTATACTAGATCTAGTCTGCACTAGATATTCGTAATCGATTCCAGATAAGACTAAAATAAATAACCCAATTTGAAAGATGTCATGAGACATTCCAACTTAGTATCCTAATAGACAGAAATACATTAGCAGTCAAACCTAGACTAGAACTCTAATATTATTTAAAAAAAAAATTGCCGTCACGGGACACCTGCCAGATGTGAACCTTCGTATTTGTAAGTAATATGCATAAAAGACAAAATTGGGACAGGAACTAAATATGTAGCGTAATTAATATAACGACATTTACGAACTAACACCGCAGCCCGCTTAGTTATGTTTGATACTTTATAGTTCTGAGAACGTATAACAGATGACACTAAAATAATATTATTTATAAATAACCAAAAAATATTTTTAAATAACAAAAGAACGCTAAAATATAGCAAGCTTTTGTTGGCATATATATATATTAATGTACTTCCAACGATTAGCGTGTAAAACCTATTTTTTTGTCATGTTGCGAAGCACGGGTACTTAAACTAGTCTTTATTAAAATTATATTTCAAGCGCTATACCGATAAAAAGCATAATAACTATAAATATGAACCTAGTCGCTTCTTGGTCCAGCGGTTCGTTTTGTTCCTCATGCGCCATCACCTCGTGCAGTTTCTCTTCGAAGCGTTTCAACACCATCTCCAGCTGGTTGCACGCCATGTCCCTGTAAACATAAATCACTATCACCACATAACTCCTATCAATTTCATTTATGCCTAATCTAATGCGAAATATATTTTTTATTCACAACAGTGCCATCAGTCGACAACATTGTTTATTCTGAACTAATATAAACAATCTTACTATAGCAAAATGTTCCATCACTTGCCAATTATTATTATTGTTTTTTAATTTTAACCTACGATAAGGCAGACGAACTACCAGATGGAAAGTAGTCCCTGTCACCTATGGACATTTGCAACACTAGAGGAGTCGCCAATGCATCGCCGACTTTGAAGAAGAGTTATAGTGCACCGGGTATACCTCGTAAAGAAGTGCATTCCAATATTGTCCATAAATCTCGCACGAGATCCACCACAATCGTTCTTTAACGTCAACGCACACAATAAATATCAAGCAATACTTATTACACAGGTGGCGGCGTACAGGCGGCGGGCGCGTGACAAGGTACGCGGTAAAGGCTCAAAAATAACATAGCTACAGCCCACTAGGGCGTCCACTCCCTCGTGAAGAAGCTGGTGTTCCTCCAACCATCAGGGAGACTAAGACTGCAGTAACAGCTTCATTAAAGATCACGGGCTGCACCGCTGCCAATCTGCAGCCAACAACACCGGTGGAAAGTGTATCGACTAAGGGAATTGCCTGGACAAGGAAGGGTTTCTCGAGGCCAGCAGACCTTACGCCATGATTCGACGCCACCGCGGCGACAGGACGACTTTCAAAGTAATACAAAGGTACAGCCCACTCGAAGACGAGCCCCGCGCTCGACATTGTGGGCGTTCACGGATGTTCATGGACGGCAGTCACCACTTACGATCGGGTACACTGCATGCTCGTTTGCTATTTCAGTCTGAAAAAAGAATGTATTGCTGTGGGTGGGCTCCGCGGCCGACATCGCGCGCAGTACGACGGGTATCGCCGGGGCGGGCACCCCGGACACAGTATCTCACGTGAAGGCGGCGGGGGCCCGGTCGGCGGCGGGCGGCACGCGCGCGGCGAGGCGCGCGGCGAAGGCCCACTCGGAGGCGAGGCAGGCGCGCGACAGCGGCTCCGTGCCCGACATCGTGCGCAGGTACGACAGGTATTGCTGCGGGTGGACACCGACATGCTTTGTTTATATGTGAATGTATCAGGTATTACGAGTAAATACGTTTTAGGAATAGTTTCAAGTGTCTAATTCAATTTGATAATGTTCAATTTTGCTAATGCTGAACTGTATGCGTTAGCCTTTAGTGGTTTGTGGGTTCCCACCGTGATGTGGGCCGCAGCGTACTTCGAGCGAGGTCTCGACGGCGTCGTCCAGATAGACCCTGGATACGAGTGGTGGCGTACCTCGAGCGCGGTCTCGACGGTGGCATCGAAGGTCCGCAGCAGCAGCAGCAGGTCGCGCCGGGCGGCGGGCGACACGCGCGCGCGGCGCAGCGCCGCCTCCACGTAGCGGGCGTACGACGCTCGCATCGACGTCGCGATGTCCAGACCCTCTTTCAGGTCGTGGATTAACTGAAAACGAAGAGTGCTTTTTAGTTTTTAAAAAGTATTTTAGATTGTTAATTACCCTGTTTTTCTTTTTTATTGAGAAGTAAACATTCAAAAGGTACCCGACGCCGTAGAAGCAACGCCGGATTATGCGGGATATTTACCGCACTAAAATTGCCCCCTCCCCCCCACCCTCGACGCTGCGAAGAGGACTCAAACTCTGAGCGCGTTGCCCCATGGGCCTGGCCTGGACCCACCGCAACGTCTGGTCTTTACGACGATATTATTGTTAATTACCTAGGCGTTACTTTTTAAACTAGTAGAAACCTTAGTTTTGGCCTACACAGACCGCTGCCGCTGCTTATATGCCATGACATGTTATATGTCATTTTGTATTTTTTTAATGGTAGAAGCTTTCCAACTTACAACACCTGATAGCCACGCAATAAGGAAAACAAATCATTTTTACAATTGTCAAGTACCACTTTAATAATACTCTAATAACCACTTTAATTATACCTAGAATATAAACAACGACATGTTATTGTGTAGTCATCTAAGAAATCAACGTGGATAAATTCAGTTAATCGAACGCCCCCCCCCCCCTATCGCCCCCTCTACATTTCTTTTCCATTTTAGGAAAAAGCTATATGTAACATAAAATCTTTAAACGGTATCGAAGCAACGAATAGTTCAATTTCACAATACAATATATAACTGTAAACATATATAATATCAATATATATTGCATTGTATATAATTATATACAATACAATGTATACTGTATATGATTACGTAGTCCTGCTCGACGATTATGTGCTCTTCACTACTCGCCAAGTTATTCGCACGATTGATTCCAATCAAAGTGTATACCTGTTTCACAGTGAGGCAGGATGGCCGATCGGGCCGCCCCTCGAGCCTCAACGACAGGTAGTCGTGCACGGCCTCCATGCAGATGGAGCTGAGCAGCAGAAAGTGGCTGCGGTACGACGGCAGCTCCATGCTGCTACACTCCTCGGACCAGCAACCATACCTGAGGGAATATGTAAATATTAAACACATTGTGGGACGTTGAAGCTGTGGAAAATTAAGATCTCACGCCACATGAAGTAGACACATTTGGCAAATGAAAGATGTTACAGATGCCCATCGACCGTAGCCACTTATCATCGGAACTGCCTGCTCGTCGTTTATATAGAATAAAAAAAAAATCTCCGCATGAATAATGGGCAACGAATGGTGAACAATAATCTATTAGATTTTTTTTATACTTATAGGAATCATTTTATCTAAAAAATGCATATCACCATTTCATTTTAAGGATCATTTGAATAAATTTATAGCAATAATTTTCTTGATAAGTACTTTATATCAAACTATTTCAAAAATATATATACAAATAATTTTCAAATCGACTCCATTCTACATCTTCTGAATACAGAAGTTTACAAAATACAAAAATAGACAGACATAGAACTCGCCTCCGTAACTCGTGAGCGTTCATGGCGTCTTCTTTCTTGGCTTCTTCGCTCTTGATCTCTCCCTCTTTGCTCTCCCCGAAGATCTCTGAGGGGTCGTCTGTTACGAATGCGTCTGGGGAGTCCTGTTTAATAATAAAAAATATATATTTATAAATCACCAGTGTAGTTGTATACGTTTCGAAAATAGTAAATTGATATTAATTAATATTTTTTGAAATTATGGTTTGTTCCAGCTTGAAAGAATACTTTTGGAGGTATTATTCAATTGCACGATTTTTCAAAAGGTTTTTCAACCTTCTTTTTCATTGTGAAATGTAATTTTAATCTTATTTTACACACATTACACATACGACTATTAATTTTAAAAGTAAGCTTATTATCAGTTATACGTAGAAACTATTAAGACTAATTTACCTGCGGTTCCAGTAGAGTGAAGTATACTCTGCTCAACAAATTGTTGCACATTTTGTTCATAAACGTCATACAACGACGAACTCCCTGAGTTTTCAACATTTCGTAGTAGTATTCCCTGATACAAAATACAAAGAGTAATGTGAGAAAGAAAACATTATCATGCAAATATCAACAGGGAGTTCACAGCATCATCATCTCAAATTGCAGACGGGGTGTTTGATATTCATTGATGTATGTCGGTGCTTGGTGGATGAATGTATGGTATGTGTGGATATAAATTTATTTTTTATCCGCAAATGGTGGTACTTACAAATTTATCGGTTATAATATTTTATCTTCTACTACCATCGATTACATCCATTAAAACGCGATGTGCAGTTGTGGTATACGTATATGGACATGATTGTGTATGTGCGTACAAATTACCGATTATGCATACTGCTTCCTTGCGTGTCTGCATGTATGGAACGGCGTTAGTCTTTTACTTTTTCAATTTCAGTCTATCTCGCTCTTTCTATCAATGTATATAACATGTGTTTGACGACCCGCGTGGCGGAGCGGTCACCAAACCGGTCTGTCACGCAGTGGGTCCCGGGTTCGATCCCCGGCTAGACGGACATCTGAATGTTGAGTTTAGATTTCTGTTCTGGGTCTGGGTGTTTGTGTATTCATCTTTGTGTGTCCATGGCACTCATGACACAGGAGAAAATCCTACTGTGGGGCTATGAGTGTAGAAAGTGTATGTATGTCCAGTAAATAAAAATATACCTACACAGAATCATATGATTTTAGTTGTTTAATCATGTAGGTTTATTATTGTATCACTTTGTTTAAATATAGTCACTCAAGTAATTACGGAAGAAACTCCATTTTCTTAAACAAAAACATACATAACGCTTTACTTTTTGCTTTTTATTTATTTTTGACGATGTGGACAAAACAATTGAGATATACCTACACCATGTGATTAAACTATACATATAAATAAAATTAAAGTATCTGTTTGTAATATCAAAATAACAGCTTTTTACCAAGTGCATACGAAAGTATATACGATACTGATAACTAAACATCAATTACTAAAATTTTTGTCTGTCTTTCTGTTTGTTGTGGGTAATCTCTGAAAGCGCTGGACCGAGTTTGACTTTCACTGTTGGATAGCTGATGTCCTAAGACGTAACTTAAGCTACTTTTTTTTTAATGTTTTTAGGGTTCCGCACACGCACGTAGCCACCATTAATGCCGCTTATATCAGTTGCTATCTGAAACATGCTATTTTGTTGAAATGGTATAAGGTTTAAAATTTCTGCTATATATAACTATTTCAGATTTCATTTTTAAACGCAGGTATAACCGCGGGTCTCAGCTTGTTTCGTATAAATTTTACATTCCTTATGCATTTCCATAACGTCAACCGCAAGTACGCTCGTGCGGAGAACTGCCTTTGAGAATGTCTTCGCTCATTTAGGAGGAGCGCAAACGTCAAATTATGATGCCTTTTGTGTTTCCGTTTAAAGAAAAAATCTTTGTAAACGCTTGAATTTATTTTTCGTATTTTTCTGGACTTTAATTGGTACAGGTCTGGAATATAAAGTTAAACAGAATTGCGGCGAATTTTACTCCAGCATAGATTGGTCAAAGTTTGACTGATTTTACAATCAACTAGTACAATAAGTCTTTACTTGGTCGTAATAAATTTATCTCATCAAAATTTATGTGTCTTATCGCTTATACAATACTCAAAATTTCAGTGCTTTTATGTAGAGGTTAATGTAGATGGTGACTGACTTATATAAGGCGACCATCTTAGTCCTAAAGAGTAGCAACGCATCTGATATTGGCGTCAGCTAGAGCCTTTGTACAATATATGATGAGATTACTGATTTTCATGGACTGTAAGGTCAACTTACCATTTTTTCTACATGCTCGTTTGATTTTATAGAAATGAATGTCATTTTTTCAGGTCGTATTTTATATCTAACCTTTGGTTACGTAGATAACTTTGTTGGTAACTTAAAGAATATTTTATTAAAGTATTTTTCTTGTACTCAGGACTGTGCAGGCAGAAGAGGCAACGGCCTACTGTGCAACGCAAGATTCAGCATGCGTTTTCGTCGAGACATCCGCGAAGAAGAATCTAAATGTCGACGACCTCTTCTACGAACTCTTCGTTGTGGCAAACCTGCCTTTAGAAATGGCACCGAACCACCACAAACGGGTCAGCACAGCCTTTGGAAGCCCTTGCACCCTTCCACCGACTAGCAGTCAAAGCAGTAGGAGTAAAAAATGCACGCTGTCCATCAAAAGAAGATTGTCTGACGCTTGCGGAGTCGTCGCGCCAAACGTTAGAAGACCAAGCATCAGGACTGATCTCATGATAATGAGGACGAAGACGTGTGCGAAGGGCGACGGAGACAGCACCAGTGGTAGTCCTAAGCTCAATTTGAATAGACTGGTTAGATCCAATACTCAAAACGATAAACGGTCTTGCTCTATTCAGTGATATGAGGTTTAGTTTAGGAAAGAGAAATAAAGGCTCCGGATCTTAGTATAAAGCACACATGAACAGTTAAATGACTGCCTGCCTTATTACGGTAAAGTTTGCACACTTCAGGTTGTTTTTTGTGTATGTTACAAACACAGTGAGTACCTACCTATACCTACTCACAGGCCAGTGATAGCCTAATGCCTGAAACTCGACCTTCCAGTCTAGGGCCTAAGGTTCCAATTTTTGGCACGCACCACAGATTTTTCTAAAATTGTGTGCGTTTTAGAAATTAGTTGTCACTGCTTTACTAAAATAAAGTTCTCAAAAAATGTGTGTAATCTACCTACCAATTCGTACTTATCTAGCGCAGTATATTTATAATGACTATCTAATTCTGAGAGGTGACCCGTACCCAGCAGTGAAACAATAATGGGTTGACGACAATTACAAATACATAGCAATTTCTGCACGATACCAGCGTTAAATTCAGCAGTATGTAGCAACACGGCCATCGAAAGACAATTTGTCGCTTATACTTGGTAAGTTATGGACAAAATTACAGACTTATTAATCCAACCGTTACATAAACTGTTCGTGTGTGCATACTGTTACCAATTCCGGTTATTTTTTCGCACAGTTTATACCGTCTGTGTGCTTATGTTCTTAGAGTTGAGTATGATTGGCTTTCAGTAAATTAAATTAATGGGAATTGAGCATCCGTCTGTTTTTTATAAGCTTCATTACTTTCTTTCTTTTCACATGTCATGAAGCGTCAAGGTGAAGGCGTGAAGGTCTTCATAAAAAAACTGTAACTCATCAATCCTATTCGTTTTATTGGAGTTTTGTTTTTATCGACAGTTCTCACATCCATAAATCCTTAGGCAAATTTTGTAGACACAAGCATACAAAAGAGGACATATCTAAACTTAAAAATGAATATTATTTATAAGGTTAACTTTCCCGGGAATTGGATCCGGGTGGTGACCATAGTGCCAAATGAGTCGACGATCTCCCAATTGTGTATTGCCGTAGTACGTAGGTAGATAGGACTCGAATACTCAAGGCTTTCAGGCTTGACAAATATTCGTTGGAGGAATTCAAGACAGGTGCTATGAAAGAAATCGGGTATTCAAAGGGCGCTCATTGTTGGAGCCATTAAAAATGGACTGTAATTACGTAAAACTCCATTACTAGGATAATAAGAGGGTTTCTTAATAAAGTTAATCGCAATCATTTACATAATACGAAGAAGCCCCAGCTTAATTAAAATTGAAGTTTATGTGTATTTAGTGTTGTTACTCTACAATTAAGTGAAGTTGACCGACTTCTCCTACCACAAAATGTTTAGCGATATTATTTTGGTTTCTTTCTTCCTTAGGACCGTAGATTTACAGAAACAGCTGCAAAACGCAAGCTAAAAACTTTTGCAAAAATGCTGAATAAGAATAAATGGTATTCTGAAGTACCTAACTAGTCATTTTTTCTGACAAGTGAAATAAAAAATGATAATAGAATTTACTTTTTTGGTATTAAAACCCAGCAAATCATTATCTTAAAGAGTTCTTCAGAAAAAATGGTCAATACTATCTAGTTATTGTCTTTGATGCTAAAATAGAGCAATTATTTTTGAATGATCTCAGCTACTATATTAAAAATTGATCAATCGTTGGTCTGTTATAATCGTTAATCGTTTGCAGGTGGGACAAGTCATTCAAGATAAAATTTAAAAGACTTATCGAGGCTAATGCACATCGTACACTCTTGATACGCAGCCTTAGTATCTTGTAGACTAGTGCAATACTTGTGTCGTATGTAATACCGAGTATACATTCTGACAAGGAAGCAAATAGCAAATCTGAATCATTTTTGACGCGTCAGTCTATAGGTGATTTATCAAGCATGTCATCAGTCAGGTAGGTTCGCCACACATCCGTAGTCACACATATCTCCCATTCCGGTGGAAAGGCACCCTTATCCATAGAGAATGTATACAGCTATAATGTATACAGCTACATAGAAACCAATATTTGTAAATGTGATCTTACATGACTTTTTTCACTGATGGCCTACCAAAATGTATGTCATTAAGAAAGAGTTATTTGGCATTATTATTATGTTACTGACTGAGTGACGAAGTGCTGTATTTGCCTTATTGCGCGAACAAAAAGTCAATGTTTAAATATTTTAATGTAATAAAAGTTGTTGAAAGCTTGGAATGTGAAACAATGTAATATAAACTAATTATTTATAATACAAACATATAAAAATAAATTGTAATTCAGAATAATCTTTTAAGCCCAAGAGGGTCTTGACAGAAAAAGCAGTTTTGAAAGGAGATGTTTTTATACGGTGTACTTATATCTGGCCAAAGATCCACACATTTTCAAACATCTCCTTTATAGAAATGTGTGGTTGTCTATCTTGTAAAATTTCAAAAAAGATCAAATACTGTTTTATTTATATATATAAAAGAGGAAGCTGACGAACTGACAGTATGACTGATTGACTAGTCAGTTCACTGACTAGCATACCCACCAATCAATGCACAGCCGAAACAGTTGAACCTAGAATCCTGAAATTTTGCACATAGAGTCTTTATATAGTAATTAATGTAATTATATAAAAACCGTACGCGGTAGTGTACCAGAGTGGAAGCATAAGCTCATTGTAATATAATCTGTGTCTTCAATTTAGTTCTTCTTCTATATGAAACTCGCTCGCTGTTAATTACGCTTTGATTGCATACGAACATATTGTTCAAAGGGACCAAAGTTGTTCTCGTTCTGTGTTTAAAGATTTAATGATATCTTATCGTATCTTGTAACCTTTTAACCTTTACTATGAATACGGCTCTTGTTTAATACGCATCAAAGCAAATATCAAGTATTTTAAAGTTAAATATGTAATCAAGGAAGAATTAATTTGTTAAGGTTGGTACTAATAATATTTACGATTTATTCATAAGTATCCCAGGGAATCGTGACATTGTGGTTCATTTTGTCCTGAACATGACGTCTGGTTTGAAAGGCACACGAAACGTTCCATCTTAGTTCTAATGACTAGCAACGTATCAGTGATAACTATACTCAAAGCTTACTCTCTTTGAGCTACCAGTGTTTCTTGAGAGCCACGAATCATCCTTCTTGACTTGACACTGAGCTTGACACGGCAAGCGTAAGCGTTGACTAAATTTCGGCAAATTTCCCTACAATTTGCAGCGGCATTTCATGGCCGTATAAGTTCGGACACATATATTTGTTTAAGGCACATCGCTCACGCTTCTAGCGCTAATGAATGATGCTCAAAGCGAATGTTTTGTGGCCCATTTCCTTTAAGCGTTAAAAACAAATGGATTAGCCCGATCTAATAACGACACGAAATTTTGTTGAAAATTGTAGCGATGTTTGTTAAAATTCGCTTAAAATTTAAATCGAATTGAATCTCGTGGCTGTCAGGTAAGGTAATACTTGAGTCATATTTTGGCTCAGTGACAGTACGTGTATTGCAGTGGTTATATACTTAGACTACATACATGTTGATTTCATCACGTAAACACCAAAGGTACCACTTAAGCATACAACATCGTTACGGTAATGTATTCTTACGGAAATTTCTCTTGATTTCAACAAATCTCCGTAACATAATCAATGCCTTTGATAAATGTTTTCAATATGTAATTTAGAACATGCTCTATCTATTACAGTTTTAATAACGTATACTTGTCTTTACTGTGTATGTTTTTGTGATCTTTATTGTACTTATTCTTGTCTGTAACGCTACTATAAATAAATCATTATGTTTTTAAAATGCTTATTTTATTTATAAAAGCTGATAGTATTGTAAGAATAAGATTAAAAGCCGTTATTTTCCAATTCCAAGTATTGGTATAGACATAAAGAAAACATAAAAATCTTCTCAAAATATTAAAAGTGAACGCATCATAGTGCCATCGGCGGCTACAGTTGTCCATGGTCGGCAGAGACCACATACCATCAGGTAGACTGCATGCTTGTTTGCTACTTCAATCATAAAAAATAAACTGTGCCACTCAACACTTGGGCCTTACTTATTTTTTGAACGAAAACATACCAACGCAAATAGGTACTATTACTAATTTATAAAGTTTTGTGATTTTTTTTACATGTGGATCGAAATAAAATAAGAATTTATCGTGAATGACCCTTTATATGCAGGATCGCGAAATTACATAACATAAGAAGATTGGAGGCATAGTACCGTATGAAATGGCGGTCCAATAACTCTTTTATCATCTCTATAGAGAAATACTACACCCGCAGATGAATAAGAAACAAAGTGAGAAATATTTACTTAGAAATCGATTCAATTTAAAAGAAAAACAATAAAAAATATGTGTCCAACTCACACAGAGCAGAAGTGAAACTTCTGAATAGTAGCCTTCTATAGATTGAGATGGATATAGATAAGACTAGTGTTTCTTTTTTTTTTTCAAAAAGCGATTAAGTAATCACTGTAGACCATATTTGGATATCTTATTTCGTATATACCAAACTTGAGTTCTTCTACAAGCTACGAAGTAAAATCGTTAGCGTGGTT
>DWTU01002201.1:0-11838 GCA_018251515.1 Cecropterus confusis | reverse complement strand
GATATAAATACTTAATTAAAAAATTACAACGACAAAAAAGATTGCAGGTGATAGAACTCTTTGTGGTTCGACTCCGGAAGCACCACCGCCACACCTATTTCTGCCTAATAACAGCAGTGTTATGTGTTATTGTGTTCTGGTTTGAAGGGTGTGGTAAGGGAGACATACTTTTCCGAGGCATTCAATATTAGTCGTCAGGAGTAGCAACTTTGATCTTACCTTGGGTTGATTCCAGATGTCCATGGGCGGCAGTAGCCACTTACCATCAAGTGGTCTGCATGCTCGTTTGCTACTTACATACTATAAAAAATGGCGATCATTTTAGTCCTCAGGAGTAGTAACGCACCTTTGATTGACCTCTAATAGAACCGCTGTAATATATAAAGTCGATAGCAGATATCCTTTGGCTGCAGTGACCACTTACCATACACTGGATTGCTATCATATAAAAGGGCTCGAATCTCGAACCCGGAATTTATTCTATAAATACACTCTCAAATCGTCTCCATACCACCCCTGTTCCCACGGTTCGGATCACTTGACCGCATGTTTGCGGCTGCGCGCTAATACTGTTACAACACCATTCGATATTACAAATTGTAATTCGTAACTATTTGTCTCTTATTTCCTCGTAGCCGTCGGTTTTGCGTGTACATTACATATTGTGGTAATGTAACAACTGATCGCCAAAATAGTCCATATTAAAAGGAAGGATTTTTAAATGCATGATCCTACTCTATGGTTTTCTTTGTGATAGAACAGAAACCTAAGCGTTTAAAAAATAATGATTTCTACATTAACACCCTCATTTTAGCATTATGCGTTTTAGTGGAACACTTGGTCAAATCAAATGTAACTCTGCTGCATTAGGTATTGTTAGAGAGGATAGGAGAGGAAGTGGGTACCAACTTTTGTCCCTAAGGACTTTGACGAGATTTAACGACTATTGAGGACCCACGTGGTAGAGCGGTCACCATACCGGTCTGACAGGCAGTGGGTTCAGCGTTCGATCCCTGGCCAGACAGACCTCTAAATGATGAGTTTAGATTTCTGTTCTAGGACTGGGTGTTTGCGTATTCGTCTTTGTGTGTCCATGGCACCCACGACACAAGAGAAAATCGTAGTGTGGGGCTACGAGTGTAGAAAGCGTTTATAAAAAAATAAAACATTAGTAATTTTTATTTTTACATACAACGTATTTGTGATAGACCATTTAGGATACCGGTCACACGCGCTGGCGACAGTGACTACAATATATGGTTCGCTGCATGTTCGTTTGCTTCTTTTCCATTATCTTATCTTACACACCTGCAATTGAGATACTGAAAGATACAAAAAAGAAAAGAAAATTGTAACAAACGTGAGGGAAAAATATTGTATGTTTACAATAAGTCGATGATATTCGCACAGCTGCACGTGAAGTAACGCGTCTAAATATAAATTCATCTTGTTTTTTCCTTGTTTACTATTCACTTCCGGTGACGAGCAGTAGGTACTCAATACTTGTTTACGAATCATTAATTTATTAATTGCAACCAGTGACAGGCCATTGCTTTAAGGTTCTGCCCCTCATGCTACCGGTCCGGGGTTTGAACCCCAGCTACGCAATTCTGTTATTCCGAAGTGTAATGTAACTGTCCACCGACGACCCACGTGGTGGAGCGGTCACCATACCGGTCTGACACGCAGTGGGTCCCGGGTTCGATCCCTGTCCAGACAGACATCTGAATGATGTTTTTAGGTTTCTATTCTGGGTCTGGGTGTTTGTGTATTCGTCTTTGTGTGTCCATGGCACCCACGACACAGGAGAAAATGCCACTGTGGGGCTATGAGTGTAGAAAGCGTTTTAAGCGTTTAACTGCGAATTAGGGCTTATATGATTCCATTTGACGAGTGCAATTAGATTATTGAATAATAAACGTATGTTTATATGTTGTTTTTAACCGATTATTTTTATTTATAGTTTTTTCATAGTTTTCGGGTAATAGTTATGTGTATCGTCAATGTATCGGTTAAAGGTAGCCTGGGTAGGCGATGCGATCAATTTCGCTCTACATGCTCATCTTGTAACCGGAAACAAATCATTAAGTCTACTGTTACAATCATGCTCACAGTGCAATCTGGTGAGACAATACACGTATGAGATAGTGTTAGGACTTATAATTTTCTTTGTAACATGATAACTAGTAAAATAACAACAAGTATAATACAAGTTAAAATTGGAAAGTAAAAAATATTATCTTTATTTTATATCTTTTTATATTACATTGGAGTGGCTAACGAGCATCAATCCACTTGAATATGTGTTGCCACTGCCGCCCATAGACATCTGTAAACAACTTTATATAGAAGAGGGTTTCTGTCTGAAGTCCATCACAAATGCGTTGCTTCTTCTTGCAGCTACACCCTTCCACCTAATAGCATGAACTGCTTCACTCTAAAAATAGGTGTATCGGTGGTACCTCCCTGGTCGTACTACACTGGTTATGCCACCTGGTATTACCGTAATATGAGCGTACTTGCCTGCATGCTCCATTAATAAGATGACAACTTGCATTACTAGCATAAATGACAATCACGAGCATAAAAATTAAGATCACCACAAAAATTCATATTATGAGTAACACACATTGGTAGACATAGTAAACATAGAGGTTTGATTTCGGAATATTATCACTTCAGGTACACTTATTTTCTTAATGACTGTAGACCAATAAAACTGTCGGCGATTCGTCTGAAAATTGGAACCGATGTAGGTTCACTAAATCTTTATAATTAGCATTCGACTTTGTAACGTGCGGTGCCCTTAATTTTAAGCCGTTGCTAAGTGGGTTTCACGGTTTCACTTACGAAACCAAACGGTGAATAAGGTGCTGGGATCGAAAGCTTGTGATTGACCGCAATTAGGTTAAATCTGGCGGTGTATTAATAGTAACAATGATTTTTAAAGATTATTAGAGATATCTGTACTGCATTAGTACAGATATCGCCAATAATCTAGTCAGTTGTCAAAAATTTTACGTTCATTTAAATTATCCATAAAATATCCTTATAATGATAAGGGTTCAAATCACTAGTCAATTTAGAAGTTACAATGTAAACACCCTGTCCAGCCCCCCGATCTGGAACCACGTATTAAATCTATCCGTGGTTCAATGAAGAATTTCAAAGAAAAACAAAAAAGGAGGACCTCTGTTTTGTCATTCTATTCTCAAAACTTATTATCGGCTGAGACCAGACTCTCAAATGAAAATCTTGTATTCGCCACTGGTTTGGGACACATTTGACTGAATTTTAAAGTCGGCTATGTTGCGCTAAGGGGTGCTGGGCTGCAATCACAAAAGATGTGTGAAGAGTAGTCAGGTATGGCGTTGGGAGCATGCAAAATTTCATAATGTTCTAAGAAACAACTTTGAAAAATATAGAGAATCTCTACATGAAAATCTGACCAGATAAAAACCGGTGAAAAAAGATTCCAATAGTGCTCCCACAGACAAAAGATTATTCGAGCGGTTTCTGAGAAAAAATGACTTAAATAACTAGAATTTGATATTAAGTCCTATCTGAGATAGCATGTGAATTATTTTGTACATTGAAACAACTTTTATCATCAAAACGTACTTATCAGTGAAGCGTAGCCCCTACGCAGTGAATCAATAATGTATTTATTATTAAAGCCTTCGGTCACTACTTTTTATCGCACGATCCCAGATTGTATTATTGATGAAGCAATAACTTCGTAAGGTTGACGTTATCAATGTTTTGGTTTTCCACCTTATAATATATTCTTATGGTTATTTATTACTGAGCAGCTACATATAAGTTGTAGTAATAATTAACTTCATTTACCATTACTTGTGATAATAGTAGGATACAAGTAATATGTTGTAGCGCCAAGTTAGAACTTGAAGCTCTTGATTTCAAAATTTCACAGATTATACATTACGTACGACAGTATAATAATGAAAGCACCTAATACGGAAATCTCTTAGAGATCCTAGACACCTACACAGAGAACTCGGCTACCCGGCTTTACTAAGCCGTGTAACTGTATCTTATGTCGAAGTCTAGTTTCGCAAAGCACATCAATGCCCTAAGTACGAGTTTATTATGTTTCTTCAAAACGATCACCGCTCACGTTTTCACCGATACTATGCAATGTACATTGCACGTTTTCATTTTCGACCAGACTGTGCCATGTGTAGGTGAAAACACAAATGGTGACCGTTTTAAGGAAACGTAATAAACTTATGTCAAAGGCACAGCGGACAAAACTTATACTGGAACATGTAAGTTTCATTGTTGCCGGATTTAAGTGGGCATGATGATAATTATGAATACGATGAATATAATTTTCGGAATGCTTTCAATTCACGAAGTGAGCGTAAGGGACCAGATCGTACGAAAATCGATAAATTTCTAGTGTTTACGTTTGCAACAAAGGAATATAAATTGGGGCAAGTCCGCCTTAGCGCCGTGATTGCAGGTCGTTGGCGTCTACATTTTTGCATTAACTTTTAATATTCATTGTATATTGAGACGCTTGATAACATTGTGTAAAGGTTGAAGTTCATATTTTCTGCTTATTTTGATTTGATTTTGTTTAAGAAAAAATAAGCGGTTTATTAACGTAGGTAATTTGAATGGCATACATTATTATTCGCTCTTCTTTTCTTAACATTTTCGTCAATAATTCTACAACCTTATCTTTTAGATCTTTTTCTTCTTAAACTTCTTTGGTCCAATGTTCTCGTGAATACTAATTTGAATTTCCAACTCTATCGATATTTTTTGTTTCAGTGAGTTAAAAAAACTATCGGAGGAGAGTCTAACGCGACAGCCTGAAGAAGTGTTCGACATTATCTGCAAACTTGGCGAAGGTTCCTATGGCAGTGTATATAAGGTAAATTTAAATCCAGATATATTTTATTCCTATTTTCCTATACTTTTCTTAAGCCAGAAAAGTTAGTCGCTGCGCCTTCCGCAGCGGTGGTAGATTATTGACGTTCAAAAAGAGTGTATGAATCCAATTTTGAATAAATTACATTATTATTTATTCTGATTACTACTAATTTCAAAATATTTTTTATTACTACAAGGTACTGAATTGATCTCATACTGTATTAACTGAAATAATAACTTTGAAATACTTAATTACTTACACGGTAAATTATAAAGTTATGGTTAAAGCAGGAACTACTTTTTGATGGACGTAATTACATAATAGTTACTGTAACTTGTATTCGGAAATTTATTTCCAAATGGAATAAAATCTGGCGCTGATAAGTCGGCACCGCAGAGCTGTGAGACCAAATAAATGCAATGATATTTTACCCTTATTTCATTTTAAGCTTTGAATAAAATAAAACAGCATAAAGCCTATCGTGGCTACACATTCAAACGCTCCGAGCGAGAAATATATATAAGAGCCTCCACAAAAAACATGAAAAGTTTTATTTAAAAATGTGTCTGTAGGAACAGCATTACTCTTAAATAAGGCTAGTAGTCTGCTAGATTAAAAGTGCACTAAGGAACAATGGTCGTCTGATGAGTTTCCCACCAGCACTTTTCATTAGTTTCCTCGTTTATACTGCGTTTTACTGTTAAAAGGACGATTTCTTTCTGATTTACAACTTTAATCTTTGTATATATAGTATTTTCACAACTTTGAGCCTTTCGCAAAATTAATTAGCGAGCTTATTTTCATATGAAAGTACACGGTAACCTAGTTTCTTGCACTCGACGTTGGCGTTTCAAAATATATACTCACTTTGCGAATTTGCTTTACACCTGCTGATGAATTCGCGCAGTCAAATACTGTGTTGTAGGATTTTAGAAAACTTTAAATATAGAAATTTATAGGGAGAGGTCCTCTGTATGAGGTAAAGTTTGTATGTGAAGTTTAAATTATGTTTCGAGCATTTGGAACAGTTAAACGGTCCACCTGTGCTGATAAGCGTTATTAATGGAAAAAAATATGTTATCCAGCCACTAATGAGTTAAAAATACTAACAAAAGAATATGAATACATATATATTAGTACGTAGACACAGACTACTCCAGGTATAAAAGTTCTTGAGTCAAATTTATGAAATCGAAGGCTTATACCCACTAGCGACTGTGTACAAGCCAATTTTCATTGAACTATATTTGCTACCTTTCGTTCCGTCGAATGTATTGCAATTTTCAAACCTTTGCTCGCCTTTTGTGTTCCGCTGAGTAGTTTTCTACGGTTTTCCCTTTTAAAATGAATAATATATTACAAGAAAGCTCGATAAGAAGACGTAGATTGGGTTGTCAGATTTTAATAACATAAAAAAAAACAATATATTATTTAAAAAGGTACAACCATATATATTATAAGCTTTGTAGAAACCCACACAATTCTATATAAATTACAGCAAGTAGATATCTGTTTTTTCAATAAATAAATAATGAATTATCAACCCATTATTGTCCCACTGCTGGGCATTGGTCTTCTCTATGAGAGAGTTTTAGGCCATAGTCCACCGCGCTGGCCGAGTGCGCATTGGTAGACTTCACACACTTTTGAGAACTCTTTTTCTTGTTTTAGAGAATTCTTAGGTGTGTAGGTTTCCTCACGATGTTTTCCTTCACTGTAAAGCAGTGATAAATAATTTCTTATAGACACATAATTTTACAAAATTCACTGGTGCGTGCCTGGGATTCGAACCTCAGTACTCGAGGGTACTGAGGTTCGAATCCCAGGAGGCCGAGTTTCAACCATTAGATTACCACTGCTCCTGCTAGTTGATATTGTATTTTATATAAAAAAAGAGGCAAGCGAACATGCAGTCCACTTAACAACGTCTTCCATAAAATTCCAATAGAAGAGCAGTACAAACTGAAAACGATCAGATGTTTTGTTATGTTACTTTTGAATGCCTAGCATATTCAGCTACTTTTTTTACAAGATTGAAGTAGCAAAAAAGTACGCAGTCCACCTGATGGTAAGTGATCCCACGGACATCTGTATGCTACGTCATATAGAACAGGGGTGCCATCTGAAGTCAATTACGGATACTTTTGATATGAAGTGGACCGGCAACCACATCCTTCCACTGACCTGCTAGAACCGTTTCACGCTAGAAATAGGTGTGGTGGTGGTGCCTCCCCTACCAACCATACTTGTTCTCGTTACTTCGTTTACTCACCACATCATTACCAACTAAGACAATATAGCCTATATACGGTATGAATAAGAGACAGGTTTCTTCTTCCATATATTAGTATAGACAAACCTGAAAGTATGTTTTTTTTATTTTTCTAGGCATTACATAAAGAAAGCGGGCAGGTGCTCGCGATCAAGCAGGTCCCGGTCGACACAGATCTCCAGGAGATCATCAAGGAGATCTCGATCATGCAGCAATGCGACAGCCCTTACGTAGTCAAATACTATGGTAGTTACTTCAAAAACACAGACTTATGGGTAAGTGTGTTAGGAGCTGTTCTCTCATTACGTAAGTGGCGCGCGGGCAAGGCAATTCGAGGCGAGGAGAATCATTTCTTACGTATTATATTTTCTAAATCGAAATTGAATATTAGAAATATTACATTTAGGATATCGATTTGTTTTTCCATTATATACATTTCAATTACATCTTATATTCAACCTAAAATGAAATACAATTTTACGTAATAAGAGGAAGGGATTCGAATCGAGAAATCGTAGGTAAACCCTTGGTACATTGGGTGGGTACATACGTACATATTCTTAGGTAATGAATGAATGTTCCCTTAGTATCCCACTAGGAGTTTTTTTTTACCAACACATTACGAAGCACAGTTCGTCTTAATAAAATTACAAATCTTTGTAACAAAGAAAATATTTTCGATCGATTTACAAAACGTAGAAATTCTATTCATAACATTGCGACTGTTTCTTTGTGGGCGAAATTCAATTGCTTAAATCCGTAATCAAATTGCTGAAATCCTGACGCGAATTGCTAAGATCCTGGTCCATTCAATCCGCTTCCCTCACTTTAGTTATTCTTTACGTAAAATCAACAATCATCTCACATATTTTTGCAATTTATTAGTACTTGTTTTTTAAGCTGTTTCTTTCCAAAAAATATGTTTTGAGTAACTTCTTAGGTATTTGTTATTTTATCAAGGATTCCGAGGAGAAATGTTTGCTTGAATTCTAAATTCAATTTATATTTGATGTTTCGAGCGGTAAAAGTTGAGAAACAAACTGAATTTCATATTTATAATATAAGATAGTAATAATAATCCTTTTGAAAGCATTTTATGTCCATTTCTATTGAATATGTTTCCTTTCAAATTCCATTTTCCTAAAACATATTTAGGATATTAGACTGTGCATTGTCTGCTGGGAATAGTTGGAAATATTTTATTTTAAAAATTCGGCGAGTCTAGAAAGTTATGTTTTCTTTATTTATGAGGACGGCAGACACGCCGAGTGCACCAAACATCGTACCAAACTCGATTTTGCCTTTTCATTTGAGATCACAATCCGAGATGTCGCGACGCGCCGTTTCCGCCCATTTGTACTTAAAATGGCACGCTAGACCGTAAATTTACCTCTATAAGGCGCGTTCAGAGGATAAATAACGCAATAAAAATATCGGCTCTTTCGATGATATAATTTTCTTATAAAATACTGTGGCATTTGATTAATCATGCAGGTTTCATTTGTGTTATTTGCATGAATTAAATTAAAGGCATTGAGAAACATTTTATTATTTCTTGTAATGGTTTCAGATTAGTTGGTAGTCTGTACAATTATTATTCATTGTGGACATCTGCAATGGTCAATATTGATGGATCTCTCTGAGTTTTCTTACTATGTAAATACTGCTAAATAAAAAGTTGCTTAACCCCCGAACACGAGTATTTAAAGATTTTGGTTTAAGGTAGCAAAGAATAGTGTAGCCATAGTGCTTTTCTAGCTGAACCATAAAGTAATCTAAAGTAAAGTATTTAAAAATGATGTACTCGAAAATTGAAGTTGTTACCGTTAATATAATTTAAAAACAATATTTGATCGTTGTCTTTATCGATTTTCTAGATCGTTATGGAATATTGCGGAGCGGGTTCAGTATCAGACATAATGCGGCTAAGGAAGAAAACGTTATCGGAAGACGAGATCGCGACGATACTCTGCGACACCCTAAAAGGCCTGGAGTACTTGCACCGGCGGCGGAAGATCCACAGGGACATCAAGGCTGGGAACATATTGCTCAATACCGAGGGTCATGCGAAGCTGGCTGATTTTGGTGTAGCTGGACAACTTACAGTACGTTTGATTAATTTTTTTTGTAATCGAACTAATGACTTCTTGGTATTTTTTTTGCAAATGACCATTCAAGCCATTCAATAATATATTTGTAAATCCCACATAACACATTTTTTCTCACACAAGTCTCTCATATTGGTATTGCAGAGAGATCTTATTAAAAACAATCTGTTAAGTGCTTATAAAAAGTAAATAAAAACTTTTTTTTAATTTATATCTATATAAGAATATCTCAAAAAGTAGTACATCTAGTACGAGCAGTATGTGTCACGCGCTGTCAAATTATAGGTAAGAATGTTTAACTTGAAGCGGGCACATAAATAGTTTCATCCTATATAGGCCCAAAAAGAATTAATCAGTGAATTTGTTTAAGAGTAGAGGAATAAATACCGATAATACGCACACTGGTATTTCATTATTAAAATTATATTAATTTTTACATATTAATTTATTTTTATAAGTCGAGTTCGTATTTCGATGGTGGTAGTGTGTAAGAAAAAATCGACACTGACAATTTGTAAGTGGCTCCCGTAGGCTCGTATTTTCATGTAACTTCCCTCGTTCCCAGGACACGATGGCAAAACGCAACACGGTGATCGGCACGCCGTTCTGGATGGCGCCCGAAGTGATCCAGGAGATCGGCTACGACTGCGTGGCCGACATCTGGTCGCTCGGCATCACGGCGCTCGAGATGGCGGAGGGCAAGCCGCCCTACGGCGACATTCACCCCATGAGGGCCATTTTCATGATACCCACCAAACCGCCGCCGTCGTTTAGGTAACGTATGCTAACTGATCCTTTTCATTGAGCTATATAAGCGATGATCGGCCTCTCAACTGTGCGTATAACAATAATACGAATCGTATCGTATGGATAATAATATTTATGAAGTCAAAAATCATGAGGAAATCCGTACGGACGCTTCTGTAAGTTCTTAAAAAGTCTCAAGTATGTGTAAAATCCAAGTTACACTTGGCGAGTGCGGTGAGCAATGGCCTAAACCCCTCTTACTTTGAGACTGAGACTCGTAAGGAGACGGTGTTATCCAAAAACGAGTACAATTTTATTGGCTTTTTCAAATTTCAATTTATGCTTAAAACGTCCAAACTAATAGTGGTAATTTTTATTGAAAATCGGGAAATCACGGACCAGAATCGAAGTATTTTTATTATTTTTTGCCATTTATAAATGAGTCTGTTATGTAATTTACGAGTTATAGATTTTTCATCGATTTTTGTTCATATATGTCTTGCAGAGAACCAGATCAGTGGTCGCCCGAGTTTATAGATTTTGTCAGTCAATGCCTGGTAAAGAATCCGGAAGAGCGGGCGACGGCGGAGTATTTATTGACACACGAGTTCATAGGTAAGTTTATAGGTAAGTACATTTTTTACTTTTTATTATTTCTAAGTAATCATACTCACCGCTGACTTCTATCTAATGATACAGTTTTGATCTTTAACATAGTCGCCCTATATGTCCTTCATGCATATATTTATAAATTATAATATAAGTCGTTTATATTAAAATTTACACATATATCCAACAGCCTATCCATATTTCTTAAAAAGGAAATATCATCAAACGTGTCATACATGAAGTCTCGAAGTTTTAACGTAACTTTGTAAAGTTGTCAAACCTTTATCCTCAGCGGGACAATGCATTGATAATCCTCGTGTGTCAGGTAACGCGTCGCAGCCGAGCATCCTGAGCGCGATGATCGCGGAGGCGCGCGAGCTGCGCGAGGCGCAGGCCTTCCGCTCCGCGCACGCGCCGCCGCACGCCGCCAAGACCATCGCCGCGGTACGACACGCTGCACCGCCTTATTGCGAGCCCTCACTACCTGCCTCACACATACTACCTTACTCCTCTGTATACACCTTATGCCGCTTTACACTATCTCAAACTGCCTCACTCCGCTATATCCGTCTCAGGTTGCTCCACACTACCCCACACTTTTTTCCGACGGTTAAAATGCTTTGGTTTATCTGACGCATTTCGCATTACAATCGGCTGCAGGGTAGAGGAAAAGCAAAAGGCATTCGATAGAGATAGGTCATAAATCACACTTGATTATTATTCTTAAACGTAACGATACGTAACGATAAGGTAATCGGGCTGCCCGATGGAAAGCAGATTCCGTATCCTATGAATATATGCAATACCAAAGGAGTCACCGATGCATCGTTGGATTTGAAGAACTGTTTTCGCACTTCTTTGAAAAACTCCATGTCACTTCCCCCACGCTCGTCTCGCTATACTATCTATACGCTCCACGAATCCCGCACCACTCAATAGTATACATTAACGGTATCTGCCTACACGCTCAATCAACTACTACTTCAGTACTACTTCAGTTCGTATTAAGATATTACAACGAAGCGTACGATACTCGCAGGGCTCCGGGTACGCGGAGGAGACGATGAAGCAGCGCGACGCGGGCACGCTGGTGCCGGCGCGCGCGGGCTCGGCCGAGCTGCCCGCCGACGTGGCCCCCGACCCCGCCCCCGACCCCGGCACCATGGTCATCAACGAGCCCCCCCCGGGCCTCCCCCCCC
>DWTU01002200.1:0-11841 GCA_018251515.1 Cecropterus confusis | reverse complement strand
AAGTACTTAATGCGTAATTCTGAAATTCCTTGATTTAAAAGCCATCTGAATAAGAAACAGTGTCGACAAAACTGGAGTTTCTCCGTCATTTCTTTGTAGAGAAAAGGATAGTTCAACGTGTCCCGTAGAGTTAATGACAGTAACGTTTAGAGAGAGTCACTTTCTCTACATGGCTCGACGCATTAAACGTAAGTTACAGTGTTGCAACACTATATTTATAATCTGTAGAGAAAGCAACTTTGTAATGCTCACATTTATCTTTTAAACGACCTCGTTAATACTAAACTAACGTGCGATAAATTAACTTAATTAATATTTTGTCAACATAATTAATATTAGGCTGGCACCGTGACTACAAAATGGAAGAAAATGACATTAAAAGTAATAAAACGAAAACATATTAAAGTGAAATTGAGTATGTTATTTGATCTACACTATATAAACAAACTAGAATATATTTAACTCTTTGTTTGGTTAAAATGTTGTTATTCCTAATTTTTACTTGAGTTTATTCCTATTATGTATAATCTGTATAAGTACTGTCTCATGTTCTTTCCATAAATAAAATTAATTTTCTGTACCAATTAGCAATACATTTAATCTGTGACCGCGCCAAAACGTCTGCTAACTACGTAACATCCCAGCAACGCCTCAATCGCAAACAAGCGTAAAAGGATGAATGATTAATTGAATTGAATCACACGGTCGTACTTTTCGTTACGTTTCCGTGCGTGATTCTAGTAGTTGTCATGAGAACATAATGACGAGTTTGCTGACATTACGCAATGGCTTCGTCGTTTATTTGTCGAACGAAAGTACCGAATGCTTTATAATTTAGATATTTTTCATGTAACGAAATTATCGAAAGTCGCTTAATATATTTTAATTAAACTCAATGTTTTCCGACTCTCTCTTCGCATAATGAAATAATTGTAATGCGAACATATTAAGTATTTTTTTAATGTTTTACGGTCTTGGCTTCTGGCCTTTCAGCCAAATAATATATTGTATTGCTGTAACAGCCCAATTAGTGTAATGATATGTATTATGCGTATATCTTATCAATGGTTATGATGAATCAATGGGTAGTAGTAGGCAATAGTCCGGGCTTGACTAAGTCTCCATTCTCCAAGCTGCTCCAAGCGAAGTAAAATCACAGATGCAATTATAGAACTTACCTTCATGCCAACTAAATTCCAAGCTTATTTTAATCCTATTTCATAAATAAAATATTTAGAAAACGTATGAAATACCCACTATTGAATAGTTAAGTGTTTTTTTTTTAAAGAAGCACGGCGCGGGCTGTTCGTCATCCGTATTTATTTTGTTACATCACGTTCATTGGAACAAGAATGTTTTGGTTTTAAAACTGAAATTCGGAGTACGTGTATGCCTTTGTCATGTTGTAACACTGACAATAACATTATTTATATACAAATTCCCAATTCCTGACTAAATGTTTTAATTCGAATAAAAATGTATTCTGTATTCCAAATAATATTTTTTCCAAATAATATTAATGGTTTATAGCTGAATTCAGCTTGTGCCTTGTGCCTGATGGATTAAAAGTAGGCTTGTCTATGTTTATTTGAAATCATAACCACGATATCAGCTGTAGGGTAACCACGCATTATGTCCCAGAGATATAAATTGGAACGCCTCAAATGCGATGCAAATGCGCTTATACCCATAAACCGGAACACATTAGTGTCAATTTAGCCGCATAGCTACGCTGGTTGTGGTCTAAAGGGGTCTGCTGGCAGAATGTTTTTATGTATAACTAGCTGAGCCCCACGGTTATACCCGCATTTAAAAAATGTAATTTATATAGTTAACATCGTTACATACAGCTGAAATTTTACACCTTATACAATTTTAACAAAATAGCATTTTTTCAGAGAGTACTGATAGCAACTGCCATTAACGGCAGAGGTGGTAGCTACGTGTGGGTAGAGTGTGCGCGGTTTCTTAGGTTTTAAGTTTTTGTACGAAACCCTAATCACATTTTATCATATAGAAGTACCCTAAGTTACGCCTTATAATATCAGCTATCTACCAGTGAATGCCCGTCAAAATTAGTCCAGTGTTTTCAGAGTTTAGACAGAACAAACAGACACACAAAAATTCTAGTTATTGATTTTGCTGTTATCAGTATCATGTATAATACAAACAGACACTTCAATTCTATCTATATGTGTTGATTATATCGTGAAGCTATTCTGTATTAAATTATATTATTGCAGATTATACAAACTAAAAATAATGTCCGTATAAGAAATTAATGATCACTGTTGTACGGCGAAAGAGAACATCGTGATGAAACTTCACGCTGTAGTTCTTTTTAAAAAGTTCTCAAAAACGTGTAAAGTCTACCAACTCTCACTTGGCCAGCGTGGACTATGGTCTAAGCCTCTTCACTCTGAGAGGAACCCGTGCCCAGTGAAACAATGAATTGACGAACTACTACAAGATTCAAATTATATTCAGGAATAGCTTAATCCGCCCGCTTGAATCATGTACCACGTGAAAAAGCAGGGATGTTATAGAACTCCGTATCCGTAACCGAAACGGATATCCGAAATAAAAAATTATCCGTAATCCGTATCCGATATAAAAGTTTCAGATAATTTCGGATATGTTTCGAGACATGTTTTTGAGTTTCAGTTAGTAAACACTTAAAATTGATTAGACAGCTAAAATAATAACTGCTATGACTGATCTTATAGCAAATTATAACTTAGATATGAAACCAAATTAATGTGTATTTTTTACGTTTTCACATAATAACCGTAACCGAAACTATCAGAAACAAACTGATAATCCGAAATATTTAAATATCTGTTACTGTATCCGAAACCGGTATGATATTATTCCTATATCCGTATCCGTAACCAGATCCGAAATATCATATTCATATCATCCCTGGAAAAAGGATTCCTAGTCCAATCCAATCAGTAGTAACAAACACATACATTCTCACAAACTTTCGTATTTCTAATATAAGTAAGATTAGTAACAGCTTGCGTTTGATTATTTATCCATGACTTGTAATGATTACATAACATTCTCATGTTATGTAATCATTACAAGTCATGGAGGTCATTCCCGTTTGTTACTTCCATTACATTAAAATGAGTAATATCGCATGTTGCGAAACTATAGAGGGTTCGACCAACTTTAGAAAATTATGTTGATTTTACTAAAGTAGCCAAGCTTATAAACAGTTCACTGAATAACCATTGTATTGTTGTGTAAATTGGATGGTAATGGATTCAAGGGGCAACGATCAGTGTGTCATTAGCATCGGTAAAATTATTCATCATTTTCCGTGTAAAGGAGTCAGAGGTGCAACATGGCCACCTTCTCGCTACGCTCTCGGCAACATAGCGACACTGCTATTCTTGGAAAGATATCGTCACTCAACAGAGAATTTCAAGAAAATGTCTTAGTAACAATACAAAGTAGGACTGGGCCGACGAAACAATGTGGGCGTAGTTCCTTTTATGCATAAGATAAAGTGCCGTGTTACGCCATATTGTAATACCATACCTGGGCCATGCAGTAATAAATATTTTAAGTCCGTCGTATTATTTAAAACTACGCAGTAAATATGAATGTTTGTTATATGTATGTTAAAAAACATATAAAAATTAAAACGACATCTACTAAAATGAAAATAAAGACAATATGTTATATTTTTAAATTCCTAAAAATACGACCAGTCGTTTTGGCAGTTTAGTGGAATGCCGCCTATATTGTATTTCAAGTGGACAGATAATTATTAATATTGTAGTTAAGTAACTTGACTTGCACAAATACGTACTCGGTACAAATCTTGACATTGTCGAAATGGTCGTAAGACCGAGAAGCCATCACACAGAACAAAAAAATACTAACGATATTAATGAAGCCTTGGTAATGATTATCTTCTGTTATATCTAATTTTATATTAAGCCAGGACATTATCCAAGAGCGTAAAACAGTGCAACTCACAAAGTACGATGTATTTTTATTTACAGTATGCCAGTAACATTTACAATGGCAGCATGATGTAATTCGTGCAATCTCAGCAGCCGAGTCAGGAGATTAGTTTCAAGAAAAGATTCCGGGTTTAATTCGATTCGCATCGGTTTGCCAATAACCGCGGAATTCTTACGCAAAATTAATAAAATGAAACGTTCCTGCATAAAATATTAACGTCGATTTAACAAATTTACTTTGTATGTTCAACTGCATGGCCGACGTAATTTGATTTAATTGATTTTTGTATTTTAAGACGTGTAAGATACGCAATTATGTTTGATGTTAAATAATGTAGATAAACTATTTCCTTTTTTTTATTGGTCGGAGTAGCAAACGAGCATGCAGTCCACCTGATGGTAAGTGGTAACTGCCGCCCATGGACATCTGCAAGCAACTTCATATAGAACAGGGGTGTCATCTGAAGTTGATCACAGATGCGTTGCTACTCCTGAGGACTAAGATGATCGCCTCATGTATATGTGAAACGGCAACCACACCCTTCAAACGAAACGCAAGAGCTGCTTCACGCTAGAAATAGGTGTGGCGGTGGTACCTCCCCGGTCGAACTACATTGGTCGAACTGGTCCTGGTGTTTGTATGAATTACAAAGTTATGTTATTCGGTTTTCTAAAAAGTGTATATCTCATTAACTGTCAACCGTATATTGTTCAGGCCAACTTTCGTTGAGAGTTTTTCTTGACATCTACAACTAAGTTAGAGGGGAGGGACACTCATTTTTCCACTTTGGAAGCGTCTATCTGTCAAACAATTGATTTTGACGAAAAATGATTTTAGGAACCTTAGTGTATGGATTTATTATTCATATAAATATCGATAATGAATATTCTTATTTTGAAGTTTGAATATTATTAAAATGTTTGCTAAGTACCTTTATAGCGTTGGGGGTATTTTAAATTTAAATTTAATTTAATAAAAAAAAATTAACAACATTTTATATCGTTTCGTTTAGATACTTGCTTGCGTTTCTAAGATTGTTTTTTTGATTAAACATCACACAAAATTCGATTTGATGTGATGTATATGATGAGATTATATTTGGTATGCGTTAAATATGTAACATTTCACCTATCACAGTTTTTATCAATTTGAATGATTCAAGGAAAGGGACAGCTTTTGTAATGTACACGTCAATTCTTTCACTTGATACATTACTTGGGTATATTTGACAATATTTGATTATTCTTCCCAATTTCCAACCCCCTTGTACATTGTATATGACTGATCCGGTGCTGATAAAAATTTACCTAATACACTTCATTCCCACTACCACCTTCATATGCTAGTAAATGCCTGAACTGATACTGATTTTTGTAAATAAACGCTTTAAACGTTTTCTACACTCATAGCACACCACCGCACACCGTAGTACCACAGTTCCACAGTAAAAATAAATCCTGTGTCGTGGGTGTCATGAACACACAAAGACGAATACACAAACACCCAGACTCAGAACAGAAATCTCAACTCATCATTCAGATGCCTGTTTGGCCGGGGATCGAACCCAGATCCTACTGCTTGTTAGATCGGTATTGTGACGGCTCCGTCACGAGGGTCGTCAAATCGTCGTCGTTCATATTTAACAGTATTTGATTTTTTATGGCTAAACCGATTTTGACAAAACATGTTTAAGAACGTGCACTCGGAAACCTTCTTACTATCAAAAAAAAACTGCATCAAAATCGGTTCACTTGTTTAGGAGCTACGTCTCCACAGACAGACAGACATAGCAGTCAAACTTATAACACCCCCTTTTTTACGTCTGGGATTAAGAACACATTTCACTATAACGTAATGTAATTATAATTACCATTAACCGCGGCTTTACTGCAAAATGAGGCTATACGATCAACAATGGCTATAGAGAAATCAACAAGGATTGAAAATAGCAATGAATTTTAAAGTGCATTTCCTCCACTGAACGGTGGTTGTCAGTTCTTTGAATACGATCTATTCTTTCGTTGAGCGATTCTTTTACACAATTCATGGTCTGAAACCAACGATACCTGTTCTATTTTAAAACAATGGCCATTATCTGCCGCACACCGCAATATTCATCTTCTTAAATAATCATTTATACATACTGTATAAGACAGAAATATGTCAATATTTGATAATTTGTGCCCAAGTTGTAAATGTTGTTATTGATTGAGATTATTGGGAATCTTTAAGCCAAAAAGAAAAAAAAAATAATAACAAAATGTGTCGTCTAGTGTCGGTCTTGTATAGCAACACTCAGTCTCTTCATGTACGAGGCGACCAAATTACAAAATCCAGGACGTTGGTAGCAGCGTCTTCCTGTTTAACATCAACATTCACTGCGGTCGACCACACGCATGTCAGATGCGGTGACTATTCACAAAAAACCCAGTAGGGGAAGACTATGTCGCAGGAGCAGTGGACCTCAAAGAGCTGATGGATAGAAAAATAAACACGAATTTGTCATCGTGTTTCCCAGAACTTCTTTGTCAGTAATCAGTTCTGTAAATAAATCAATCAATTCAGTTAGCTTCCTTAATGATTCGTAGGCATTCGTATATTTAATGAAGAAACCTCTTTGCGCACGTGGTATGCCCTGATCATTATCTGATACAAGTACTTGAACCGCCATCGTGGCGACGATTCGAATGCATTTAGCATTTGTGATGAATGCAAGTAAAGACGCCGCGAATACACATATGCTATTTACTTTTAAGAGATTGAGTTTTATTATGATTTTATGCAACGAATTACAATAATAAACAAGCCTTCGCCGATACTTATTCAATTCAATATGATAAATGATCCACGTAAATTATTATCAGTCGAAACAGGAAGTGAGTATTAAAAACAAATTTTGAATTCAAATGAACCTTTTATCTGCAGAAACGGGAATGCGGAACGATAACTTATATCTTTAATTTTATGTTCTGTCGTTCTAAAAAAATCCAATTAGCTTGCCGATTGCTTTTTGCCTCAACATGTGCCAGTTATGACTTCATAAACACAACTTTTACGAGAAAAATAATTTGCAAGCATCATTTGGGGCTCATTTTATTTGCTTTTAATATTATCGCTTTTATTAATCACATGCCGTCAACTCAGGTAAAAGAGAAGTGACGAGCCAAGTCTGTTGGGAAAAGCGTTTTGTGGTTTGCTTCTTTTTTACTTTTTATTAATAGAGTAAAGCGAGCATGCAGTCCACCTGATAGTAAGTAGGTAATACCGCTCATGAACATCCGTAAGCAACTTCATATAGAACAGGGGTTCTATCTAAGTCGATCACAAATGCGTTGCTACTCTCGAGGACTAAGATGGTCGCTTCATATAAAAATGAGCCGGCAAGCACACCGAAACGCAGGCACTGTTTCACGCTAGAAATAGGTGTGGCGGTGGTACTTCTCCGGTCGAACTAGTAGTAGGTATAACCCTGCTGATGACGTCTATTCGCTTTTTACTGATATTTGCTAAAACGAAACGAACTGAATCCACAACGTTAAGGGTTAGACAAGTATAGCGACTAAGGGTTTCCGCGCTGGGATTAAATTTTGTGCCGCTTCGTCGCCGACTCTCGTCTTACCTCATGTTATTATGAAATGCGTTATGCGCACTGATTTCTTTTTGGCATACATATAAAAATTCTGCTCATTCACCGCTTACACCGCGGCTTTTTCATATACATAAGAAGTTTTTCATGACATTTCATTTGCGAGCTTGCTACGTGTTTGGTTTTTAACGCCGTGATGCGAAATTACATTTTACTTGTGAATATTTGGAACGTGAAATGAAATTAGTTTTATACCAAAAGTAAGATGAAATCTGTGGATACTTGTAAATAAGTCATTGTTATCTTGATTTTTATTATAAGTTTAACAGTAAAGCGTTTTCACTTAACACTCGCTAACAATTTGTGAGATGATTATGTGGCGAAAAATTCTTAATTTTCCGGCAGAACGTTGACTTGAATAATAACGCCTTTTAAATGGGTCTTTTCCTGTTCTTTAATGGATTTGAAATGAAAAGCACCACTAAGTGTAAAGTCGACATTTATATTTCTAGCAATAATATTATAATTGTAATCTGTAACCCATTTAAATTTGTTTTCAAATATGTGTTGTTAGGTTCTTACTTATTAAACATTACTTTCAACTGAGAGTCGAGCACAAGCTCACTGAGGTTGCCAAATAATGTAAAATAAACATGACTAGTGTTCGTTTCGTGTTTGCTCTTAACTTACATTTTTATTTACTTTTATTCGGCCTTAACTTCGGATTAAATTTCGGCCAATCAAATAATGAAAAAATAGGGAAATCGATTGACGTACAACAAAATATTGTCCTTTATAACTGGATTTGTAACGATTTCTATACACTAAAATTTTCGCCTGTGGTACACACCCAATTGGGGTACACTGAATTTATCGCTCAGGTGTTTGTCTGGCTGGGGGTCGAAACCGGGATCCATTAGATATTAAATAAGAGAGATGTTAGAGAACTTATTAGAGACTTAGCAGGTAACGGGTTGGCTACAAATTTATAAGCAAAGTCAACTGTAGAAGAATAAAAGGACTACAAATTTCCTACTAGAAACTTTAACTTAAAATTCTGAAAAGAAACGTGGGTACGTTTACGCTCATTAGACATTGGTATATATTGTGTACAAACCATATTATTTCGGCTTATAATTCATCGCATAGCTCTGAATAAGAGGATAATAATGAAGACCCAAACCATTCCTTAATGTTTGCCAGAACTTCTTAGCCCCTTTTTATTTTTACAACAGAAACGAATGCTTAGTAATAACAATGAAATCCCTCTCTATTACTTTTCTACGTGAGCACTCTGTTGCAAGATATTTTATAACGAGAAGGCGTCGTTAATTTTTTGTTTAATATGAAGTTATCTTTACACGATATATTCAGAAAATGTATAACAAGACTGCATTCTAAGGCGCCCGGAGAGAAAGTGTATCTTCCTCCGTAAAAATTAAACTATGTTTCTTTCTTTTTAAAAATAAGATCTTTTTCAATTTTTTTGAAGAAAAGTTCCAAAAATAACTTTAGGACGAAACGTTATTCCATCGTCTTCTTAAAATAAATACTATGCATTCTAATTTTTATTATTTTATATGATTGTTAAGGTACAATGAATTTAGGCTGCTATTCTAGGTATTTGTGTATTCGTCTCTATATTTGTCCATTGCACTCACGACACATTAAAATCTCAGTGTAAGGCTTATGAGGGTAGGAAGTACTAAAGTGTTTTATCGAAGCGGTGAGCAATTCTATCGAGTAACAATAAACATAACTTATCCCGTTATCGCCTAATGAGATGCGAGGTACCTGAAATGCGGTAGAAAGTGCGAGGATTATTAAAAAAAAGGCGTGAAGAAGGGTCGATAAGCTTGCGCATCTGTGGCTAACCTCAGGTAAGACTGATTTTATCTGGGGTTGATTACAGAAGTCTATGGACGGCAGTGGCCACTTACCACCAGGTGGAGTGCATACTCGTTTTTTACTTCTATACTATTAAAATTGCAATCGATACAAAAAATATAAAACAATAGCATAGTGTTCTTAAAAATAAGTTATTTTTACAATATCAATGAGTTCGCATGGCATATAATCGGTGGGGTAGAAGAGTCCTCGAATGGAGACCGGGTCTGGGCAAAAGGAGTGTAGGCCGCCCCCGACCAGGTGGACTGATGACTTGAAGAAGACGGCGGGTAACCGCTGGATTCAGATGGTTCAGGATCGGTCGGAGTGGCGCCGATTAGAGGAGGCCTATATCCAGCAGTGGACTTTCAAAGGCTGGTAGATAGATAGATAGAATGAGTTCGCAATTTTGAAGGAACATCTTTGGATTCTTATAATCATCACACTTAAATAAGAAATTTAAAGTAAATACACAATAGTGACATTTGAAAATGTTCGTATTCTACTCTTGATAGAAAAAATTAAATCTATTCCATTTTTTCCCACTGAAGCTCAAAATTATAATTTAGAACTTTGATAGGCGAAATTTGTCAACTTTCAACTTTGGTGGACAATTGGATTGATTGATTAGTACTCAGGGGATTTCTGTATCTACAAATTTTCGTAGCAGGTATATGTACAATGCGCTTATATAATTTGAGCAGGGATGGACGTGGTATCCATCAGCTGGTGTCGCCGCAGTATGGGCATCAATCAACGGCCCGTCGGCACAGATGGTGCCTCAATTTGATTGCAATATACCAGTGATAGTTTGTGCTAATAACCATATCAATTTATACGAAAAAGGCCAGTTTGTATGGATAAAAAAATTCTATTATTATGATATTTTGTGAAAACGATTGGTGTAACTTTTAAGGCAGAGTAAATCAGACGTTGGGGCATTGAAAATGCTACACTATTATGGGATTTCAGATTAGATTTCTAGTGTGAGCAAAATTAACATTTTTGTCTTCATTTATCTTTTCTTTCTGGTTTTCGAATATATTTGGGTTTCTGTACTTATCTCTAAGGTGTATGCGTAGCTACTATTTGTATTATTAAAAGTATTGTAAATTGTCCTTTGGCGAATCTCATAACTAAAATAATAATTATTGAGGAAATCAACCCAGAAAGAATATTTGACTCCTGAGCGTACGAAATTTTCTTTTATAAAACTGTCGGCTACTATATATCAATTATATTAATAAATGTAGTTATGAATGTGAATCTATAGTCTATTATACAGCACTTCTCATAAGCTTAGCGACATTGAGCCAGAAAGCAAAGATAGGTAGGAATGAAGTTTCCCTCGTCGCTTCCGACGCTACTTCCGATAGACCGATGTCGACCTCAATCTTACTTACAAGCGTTTCTGAACTATGAAGCCATTTCTATTTGTCTAGAAATAGTTCCATTTGAACAATATTGTTGTCATAGCTGGAAATGCCTCTGTTAGAGATGAGGGTAAATATCTCGTGTTTGAAGAATGGCGATTGTAGTTGATACTTATGAACTGTATACTGGATGGATGTATACTTGGTAAATGGAATGACATTCGGCTGTTAAAGTAAAAATAATCATCCTAGTTCAAACTTAAAGTGCAAATTGCGCTGCTTATGTTACATGTATACGGCGTGGCACTTATCTACTACTAATCGTACTTAATACTAATATCTTAGAGGCGAAAATTTGTGAGGATTTAATGCATGTTCAGTACTCTTTCACTTAAAAACTAGTGATCCGATTTTGCTGAAATTTGTCGTCTTTATCTGTAAGTTTCGTTTACAAGTAATTCATAAATTTGACGTTTAGTTAGTTTTTCTTAGTTAAATAATTTAAATTATTATTGCATTTTTAATGTTTAATAGTTATTTAGTAACATTTAGTGTTCGATTGTTATTAACAAACATTCAATTTGAGATCTGCATAAAATTTAAAAAAAGGTCAGTTTTAAGAATTTTCTTGATATTATTACTTAACATACCTTTATAATTATAAAAAAATATATAATTATATCATACCTTATGTGTCTCTTAAATTTTACTAGGTATTACTTCCTTATTTTGTTTTCGTAATTCTTCTGGTAGATTACTGTAATCAGCTTATTCCGTAATCCTCGTTAACTTTTCTTTATTCCCTATTTCATCCTTTAATGAAAAATATTTTTTGCGATTTCAGAAGATTCGTAGCTTAAATAAATTTTCAATTAGTTTCGATATGTTAAATGTACACACATATAGATATCCATACATAAAAACGCTTTTTACACTGATAGCCCCACAGTAGGATTTTCTCCTATGTCGTGGGTGCCATGGACACACAAAGACGAATACACAAACACCCAGACC